>JARFNZ010045090.1:0-13918 GCA_031763405.1 Balanus nubilus
TGCGCGCCGCCGTTTTTTCGCTATCGTCGAAAAACCTTAGGGGGGGTGTCTAAACACCCCCCCGGCACGGCGCGGGTTAAATAGAAAGTAAAAAGTTCGGAGCATTTAAACTGATGCCTGTTTGGATAAAATTTAGGTGTACCTGTTCTCCTGTGTCCCAATTATTCACACTCTCCCCTAAATGACTTCATTCCAAATATGCCCGTCACAACGATGTAGAAGGACGTGTTGAAGTATCAGGTGTGTTAGACATTGGACACGGTATTGAACATGAAATATCTCAGTAAATTAAAAAGCCATTGCTTTCTTTACTGGCGCCATCTTGTGTAATAATTCAAATGTTATTTTGAAGTTAGGGGCTGCGGAGCCGGGTCACACATGTGGTCTAAATTAGCATTCAACAAAATTAGATGACCATTAGTCTACAGCTCTTTTCTAATACTGCGAAATCCTAACCGGGGTCAGCTGAAGTCGGAATTGGAACTTATTTTCTGACCAAGAATTTGATTTCGGGCTTGAATGCCTTGTCAACTCCAAGTCAGCAAAAAATGCACCGACTTCACAGCCACTCAGGGTGGCATCAACATGGAGAGTCACGTGTTCATCGGTTTTGTTTTACGATCTACACGCGAGAGTTGAGTTGTCATGGTGATGACGTGGCCTCGGACAAACTTCATAGCGGAACTGCTTTGTGGCTTTCATTTCCGTTTGCTCGCCAGACATGGGGCCTCATCAGGTCGGGTTCCCCGTCTCGACTGACCTGCTCCTTCATCGGTTCTGTTCAAACCCTCTACTATGTGACCTCATCTGGGGAAGTACAAGACCTACCCTACCCTATACCCTCTACCTACCTGCCTCTACCCAGCTGTATACACGGCCAGGCAGCTATAGTTCCGCGTGTCTGAGTCTGACGGGGCTTCCGGCGCGGCGCCCATAGGAAAGTCATGTGATCCGCCACGGCCGCAGCCAGCACCTCCCGCAGCCATATCCCATTAACGGCGATTCAATTCCCTGGTGGCCACCGCGCCACTCAGCATACAGAATACAGATGCCCCGAAGCACAGCGCCGCGCCGGTGCGGTCAAAAGTCTGGCCAGTTTGATTGAGGCGCGAAGGCTTTCTGCTCCGTAACTCGCCTACGGTTTCAGGATAGAAAATGCAGCTTGGTGAGTATGATTTCATATGTAGGGTAAGCCCGGGGGGCACCGCCCACCGGAGAATACCGCCCATGCCGGCATCTGGAAAATAAAGGCGGAGCTAAGTTGCTGCCGTTCATTTGCCATCGTCTCCCAGCATGTGGGCAAATAAGTTGATCCGGAAATTTTAACTTCCATTTGTTATCAAAGCATCACAAGTTGTTATCAAGTTGAAAGTCCACGACTAAATCATAAGTATCTTTTTTCGCATTTCTTATCTCTAGAAATAAATGCTGCCGGGCTTGTCTTTGGACATGTATTAGTGATCGTTTATAGTGTTCAGTGCATTCAGCGACATATGCCTAATGCCGTGATTTTCTAATGTTCTATAACATTACACTTCATGTCATGTAACCCTCGCCAGTGTAGGGTGGTTGCCATCCCCCCTCGGTTTTTTGGAAATAACTCGCGTAAAAAGCAGCGGATCGTGGCGAAACTTTCAATAACCCAGTATTGATAAATTTTACACATACCCTGAAATTGCGAAACCACGACCCCGATGACCCGTGACCTGTGGCCTTTCTCTCAAGGTCATGTCAAGCGCAAATAGAGTTCCGTGGCATATCGTTGCTTATAACTCGCGCGCTTCCTGATTTTGGATGTTCAGGAGTATACAAACAGGTGTTATCATGTGACCTCCATGGCTTCCGATGAGGTCACGATCCCCCAAAGGTCAACAGAGGTCACTGACCTCTGATGACCTCGGGTGACCTTCTTTGATTTTCAGAGCTTTCTAGGGTGTTTTTATGCGCTGATTTCGAATTTCACATTCATTTTACACAAATACGGGTTCAAATGAGGTCATGACGTATTACAGGTCAAGCGAGGTCACTGACCTCAGATGACCTAATTTGACCTTTGACCTTTGACTGGTAATTAAGGTCAACTGACAACTGTAATGTATCAAAACGCATTCTACGGACCAAAAGGAACGTCTTGGTCTTTAGCGAGGCTCTAGCTTGATTAGAAGTCATTCTGTAGGCAAAAATGGAATTCGGTGATTTCGGGTCAGTGACCTGACCTCAGAGTTCACCGATTGACCTAGGACCTGAAAGCTGGATACCATTGGCTTCTTCTTGTTAGCTCTAGCTTAATTAGGGGCGAATGGGCAGGGGGGGGTTGCATCAACCCTCCCCCTCCCCCTACACGGAGACGCAGCAGTTCTGTCCTACACTGGCGAGGGTTAAACTCAAGCAGTCTACCGTAATAGGCGGTCCATAATGTGGTTGTGTATTCTGAATCAAATACGAGGATTCCGAGGATGCATTTTCCACGCCGATTGCACGCAGGGCGAATGACCCTGCAGGGGCGAATTGCGCGTTAGATCACCTCACCGAGTGCACTGTGCGGTGTGCAGGCACGCGACATTTGGTTTCAACATCCTTCGTGCAGGAGCTGCAGCTCTCAGGTTGCCGCGGTTGAGCTGTGGGGGAGGCGAGAATCCAGAACTGGAGGTGACTGACCTGGAGGTTTTACCAAATGCAGCCACGGTATTTCGTTGAGCTTTAATTCGCTGCTGTTAGTCCTGCAATGGTAATTAAAATAGAACAGGATGTCGACCGAACCTTCCGAGAGTTTCAACAATATCTCGTGGTTTCCACAACGGAAGTTGTTTCGCGAAATCGCCGCCGAATTCGCCTATCGCTCTCACCATCGCTTCCACGCATGATCAGCCAGTGCTCAACCGGTTCGCGTTTTTGCCCGAAATGTAAACCTGTTCCTGCCCAATGTTTGGTATTGCTGGGAACTGGCCTGAGCTAGTTCCAGCAGAGTGGTTTGTAAGCGGCTTTAGTAACATGAACAGGAAAGATCGTGATCGCGTCAGCTCAAACGACATTAACGGCTATCGGTCAATCACAGTGACCGTCGGTTTCCTCAGCTGCTGAAGGATGCGGAAGATGAAAAGACGGTGCGACGTCGCAAGTCTAAAAGAGAACAAAAATAACGCAACGCAAAGAATCATAGAGTCGGTACCATTAGGGACGCCAAGGGCGTTGTTTATAGCAACTTTTAGTCTTCCTTATACGGCACCGTGATGAAATACATGTGCATTTTGGCTTTTCACGAGTGCTTACTTTGACATTGCCTTAGACGAGTACCATCAAAGGCGTGCCGATACCACTGAAACGAAGACTGACAGTATGGTAGGGCGGCGATTTAATAAACGTATATTACAATTTGTGGATTCTCTTTAGCTTCGATGTCCATGCCTTTGTGTCTACGAGGTTAATGTATGCTCAAATCGACTGTATCTGTCATTGCTTGTTCAGAAATTGATCAAGAACCAACTCCCAGCAGTCACAATCCCTGCGGAGAAAAAAATATATTCCCGCCTGACCCTTCATCCTTCTCTTTCCCTTCTTGCCAAACTGCGTTTTACCCGTCAAATCCCCACCTCTTACAATCAACGGGCCCCTGATCCGTTCAGGTCCGGCCGGAAGCTGGTCAGGGGGAGGGGGGAGGGGGAGGGGAAGGGGAGGGGGAGGGGGAAGGGGACGGGGTCGGGGGGAGGGGGGGTGCCAGATGTTCGGCACGGGTCGCCAGATGTTTAGGTGGGTGGTGATTGTATGGCTGGATTAGGCCGGCGCGGCGCCTGTTCGGGGCTGGCGGTGGCAGGGTCGAGACTGGCCGGGGCGGGGTCGGGGCTGGCCCACCTACCACCCGGACATTCCGCTATTGACGCTGATTCGGCTGGTAATGGTGGGACGCCACCAGGCAGGGATCAGCAAGAGGACCGACCGTCGTGGAAGGGGGGGGGGGACAAAGGGCTGTTACCTGGCATAGGAGGCGGGACGGAGGTGGGGAGTTACAGAACGCTGAGTGCTATTTGGGCAAGCTTGACAATATTTGACCGTTTCTGGTTTCGACAATTGACATTGTAGTTAGTGAAGACAAGCAGAGGCTCGCTGTTGTCATTTTGGAATGGTGCCATTTATGGCCACTTTATCTGAAGTCGAAAGTCGAAAGTTTGTAAAGGGTGGTACATGTCATTTGGCTTTCCTACTGCAAATAACTTCTTCTTTTTTTACGGCGATTCTGTTTTGATTTTTTTACTTTCGACAATAACTGATGAGACACGTATGGTTACGAGAACAAGAAACAGTCCATGAAGAGCGTGATCGCGGTAGCGGTAGGGATATTGATAAAACTACGTTAGCTTCACATAAAATTATCGAACGATAAAACTACGTTAAAACTACATATCAACGTAGTTATATTGCGGCTGCCTGGAACTCGGTGCTATTATTTCGCAACTTATTTAGGTGAAATGGGTAGGCACTCATTTAATAAATTCGTATTCGCGTAGTAGCACCTTTGTTATCTTTCTTGGCGCGCTTGGGACATTTGCTACTTCCAACTTCTCTATATCAAGGTATATAATAGCCCGTCTGTTTGGTCTCGACCGTAAAAGTATTAAAGGCGCCAGTTGCTCTTTCCAAAACAGTAGCTGTAGGGATGAGCCAAGGCCGAACGGGCTACACCGTAAAATCGAACAAATACATATTTTTGTTTTTTTCAATCTCTCAAGCTTCTAATAAGGGCAATGTTTTCATTTTGATATGCATATATTCCATTACGGCTATACCATACAAGGAGTTGAAGAAATTCGTATGAAAACAAAATACAAAGGTCAGTATCTCGCTTTAAGGAAGTTGTGTGCCCTGCGCAAGAGTGGCCGTCTGTAGGCCGAGGCAGGCGTTGACGGGGCTGGCAGCGAGGCCCGGCTCTTTTTTAAACCTGCCTATTTGATCTGTCCTTTTTCATCTGCCATCAGTGATTTTGCAATATATATGTGGGATATTTCAGGCTGTGTCTGGTCAATCTGCATTTTCGCAGACTCGAACGGTGAAAATGTCTTGCTTCGCGATCTTGTTGTTTTCAAACGCCTGCTTACGTACCACTGCTTATCAACATTCGCCTGCATACCTTCTTCATAAATGCGATTCTGAAGTAATTCTGAATCGACGTACTTTCGACAATACGAAGATTTTCTACACGTGCTTTATCTTATCCGTATATTTGCCATTCGCACCTTATCACATAGACACATTTTCGATACGAGCTTAATTCTGAATAATTTTTAGCACTCTTTTGAGAATTGAAACATCATGATCAATACATTATATAACCTTAATCTCATAATTCCTGAATATATTGAGTTAAAAAGCCAAAGACAGGAGCTTTCGGCTTGCGCCTTTATCAGCCGCAATCTTCATCGCCTTACGGTTGATGAAGGCGCAAGCCGAAAGCCCCTGTAATTTGCCTTTGGCTTTTTAACTCAACATCTTCAGGAATTATGAGATTAAGGTTATATATTTTATTCCGAACTTAATTCTGTACGAACATTCACTCTACGTTCTTTATACCATACACAAATTTGCTTACCAACTTTTGCTGACGTATTTTGTCCATACCAACTGTATACACTACATGCATTTGCACACAAACATTTGCTGACGTACTTTTGGTTACGTACTTTTGCGAATGCATTCTTTGGTCCGTCAATCATCGCAGAACGGAAACCAGGCAGGACCACCTGTTGTCTCTGTGCGCGGACCAAACCCGGGAAGCGGAGGCTTGTGTACCTATTAGAGGTGCAAGATTTATCTACCACCATACCGGCATGCCGGTATATTTCAGTACCGGCGGTATTTATGCGGTATTTGGGCATATGTGATAATGCAATGTCAATGGCAGCGCCGGTATATTGCCGGTATTTTTAGCTAATGTGGTGGTGTGGTGTGGGGCCGGTATTCGATTTTAGGGAAATATTGCATCTCTACTCTGCATGCTGACCTTGCAAAAATACCCGAGGCTATAACTCGAAAACCTGAGCTCAGATCGAGCTAATATTGTTACAGATGAATTTAGTGCCCAAGAAAATCCCATAAAATAATTTTGAAGGAAAATTGTGAAAAGTTAAGGTGTAATTTTGTAATAGAAATTGTCGAAAGGTCGTGGAATGCCCCAGCTGTTAGATTCCTTTTCACAAAGTTTTGTTTCAAAACGGAAAAGACATCACGCTCTCGAACGTCTTGGCACATAGACAAAACATTCGTCCAGTTCTGGGGATGTTTGGGGGTGAGATAAAATTACATTCTCATAGCTTTTGGGGAAGGGGTGGCATGGCCCCTTGGCCCTCACCCAAGAAAGTGAAATCCGATGAGTTTTCATAAAGTTGTTAAACTTTTTGGGATTGAAACCGCAACCCCCTCCACCCCCCTTGTAACACCCAAATTATCCTTAGTGGATCCGCCAGAGTTCTTATTCTTACATTTTTCTTGACAAAAATACCTGATATTTATGATATCTTGATCAGTCCAGAAAAGTCTTGATACGTGTGCAAATTTCAATCGCAATTCAATGACTACGCAGTGTATGCTTCCTACACACCACAGCTACGCGCGTGCCCTAACCCACAACACTGCGGCTGTATCCGCATCAGTGTACACTTCAAACGTAAAGCCCCTGATTTATGTCTCATTTTTGGTGCTACCAGAAGAAGGCGGACGCGCAACGATGTATTGTGAAGGTTATTTTATACCTTCAACGGGAAAAGACGCCTCGAGCACGGAATTTGTTTTTGTATTTTAAGTTGGATGCTTATGGCAATTTTGCCATTGCCGGAATAAGAGATTACACCGCAAAAAGTGGGGGGTCGACCCCCCCCGGGTTTTCTAAAGTGGGGGGGAGAGATCGCGACCTCCCGACCCCCCCCCCGCCGGCGACGCCCCTGTGTCTCTCTGCTTGAGGTACGGCGCCCCCTGCCTGTCTGCTTGAGACATATGTCTGTCTGTCTGTCTGTCTGAAGCGCCCTTTGTCTGTCGGAGTGTCAGCGTAAGTCCGTATAGCGCCCCCTGTCTGTCTGTCTGTCTGTCTGTCTGAGGAGCCTCTTGTCTGCTTGAAGCATCCCTTGTTTGCCTTAACTCTTCCCCTGCCTGTCTGCCTGAGACACTCCTGTTTGTCTTAGATACCCTGGACTGTCTGGGGCCCCCTGCCTGCCTCAGATACCCTGGACTGACTGGGTCCCCCTGTCTGTCTGAGGCACCCCTGTCTGCCTCACCTCAAACACCCCGGTCTGTCTGCCCCCCTCCCCCACCCCCACCCCCGCCCCCACTCCCTGGGTGGTGGTGCCGCGTCAGCTGAGTGTAATTCTGGAGATGGTCATTATCGCTCCCCACGGCCCCGTTCCGACGAACGTAATCCACCCGACACTACAGCCGTGCCCGCCCCAATTGGGAGCGGTAAATTTCCATGACGTCGAGCCCAGAACAGGGATGTTGCAAACAGATGCTAGAGCGACTGTCGTTTTACGCTGCCAAACATTGTTTGCTAAGAAAGGCTATGTGCATTAACACTGTGGTGTTTATGATTGTACAATGTTGAGGTGTCATAATTGAGACAGAAAGGTGTACATGTCGTGATAGGTCTAGACGAGGCTTATGAATAAACTATTATGAGATATTATGAATCAGCTATTAAAGTGGGTTTGGGCCACTTTGATATATTTTTTTGTCTATATTGTAGATAGGTAGCCTTCTTTGATCGAAATTATGATGTATCAAACTTCTCTTTGTAAATACGTCACATTGCTCCATTAGCACTAAGGCAGCACTCTATTCCGTTAAAAGGTTTTCAGTGCTGGCACTTACGAATTCATGTAACGCCTTCGTGGGACATGGCAACAAGTGTGAACATCCTCAAGGAAGTACTGGCACCCCTAACGACCCTGTTTTCGGAATCGTTAAGCGTACCTATCACCCATAAGTTACCATTTGTTGACGTTAACTGCCAGTGAATAAAATAATTGCAGTAGTGTAGAGCTAACATACAAAATAGAGGCCTGCCCGATTTATGCAAGTACGCAAGAACCTGGGGGAAGGGGGTAGCTGTCCCCCAACTTTTATCAAGAGGGGGCGCCGCCCACCAAATTTTGAGGAGAAAATATCGCTGCAGCTTGTAAGTTATTCTTTAATAATCATGATGATGGCATACCCGAGAAAGAGAAACTATGAAAAACAAGATCTGAATTTATATTTGTTTCCCTGACTAGAAAAAAATACCAGCCGAGCTTGGAGATTCAGTTAAATGTAAAATACAAAAAGTTCAATTCGTCATATTTCATGAGATAGACTGTTTAGCAACACGTTCGGTAACAGACCTATGGAAAAGTTTTCACCGTTG
Source organism: Balanus nubilus (assembly GCA_031763405.1). Lineage (NCBI taxonomy): Eukaryota > Metazoa > Arthropoda > Thecostraca > Balanomorpha > Balanidae > Balanus > Balanus nubilus. The sequence continues at coordinate 8,381 of JARFNZ010045090.1, forward strand.
CATTACATGTATGTACATACCTCAAATTTGAGCACGTTGAACGTTAAAGCTATCAGAAATTGGTAACATCGTTATCTATGCACAAGTATCTGCCTATATGATTCGCAGATGATTGTTGTTGGGTTTTCAGGTAAACATGAGTGTCTCTACCCCTTAGCACCAATTCTTGGCACAAGATTGAACCGTAACGATATGGCTGCTGGGCTAAAACAGCACCTGGCTTTCTGGGTAAGGCTCCATCGGTGGAATGAGTTAAAATAAATTAAAATAAAATATGGTTATGTAACATACACTGTATATTATCTGCATCATCTTTTGTGCCACCCCTGATTATGGCCCCTGACACTGTGACACTGGTGTCAGTGTGTCACTCACCGCTGCTCTGAGCCCCCTCCCAACCCTCCTCACAGCCCAACAGAGCGGTGTTTTTGGCCGCCGGACGCCGGAAATTCATCAGCCGGGTAGGAGCAATGGTCCAACACGCAACAAACACCCTCTGAAGAATGATGGCGGCGACCCACCGCAGCGCAGAACTATTCCACTGGGTGCCCGGAGTTCAACGCCGAACAATACAACCCAACGCGAATTTCGGAGAGCGGGAACTCCTGACAAAGCTTGTGGCGATGTATTTCAAGGAACATTCACCATGAAGCATCGACCATGGTGGTCCATCGTCAGAGACCTGCAGGTCTTCTTGAAAAGTTCAGCTCTAGGCTTTGGTCTTGAGAAGTTATGCCTTACATTTCACTGGCGCACAAATTAAGGCGTAGCTAGTTTGACACAGGGGAGAGCAGTTTTCCGACCAACTATCACCAGGGGAGTCATTTGTGCCAGGAATGAACTACTGTTCCTGGTATGTCCAGCTGTCCGCGACATGTTCCCCCTCCGGATACGACAGCGCCGACCACCCGGCTCGATTCAGCTGTGATGAAGCAGCTAGCAATCCGGGAAATCTGTCCTGCGGAAAATGTCACGATGAGGACATTTGCAGATGAGCCATTGTGAAGAGAAAATGTTTCCGTATTCACTGGATCTGACATCCAAGAAACCTAAAATCTGCGCAATATTGACACATTTACTAATGCAGATATTATTAAATTTGTGAGTGATTGTAATTGAAGAAAGTCTAAGCAGCCTCTGCCAAGGGAAGTTAGCTTCAAATCAGCGAGCAATGCATAAGCTAGCGATATCCGATAAGTTAAACTATCGTGAGCCTTTTAGGATTTACCCCCCCCCCCCCAAAAAAAGGAGCAATATATCGCGTGTGGTGGCTATTAAAAGCTCAATGCCCTGGATCTGGTGAGAATGCCGATTGCCGCACAGAGTCCATTTTTTGAAGATGCATGGCTCGAAGTGCCTTTAAAAGATATCAGGTATCACCAAGGCCGTACAAGCATTTCCAATATCACCAACAGAAATGCATGCAATTTGAAGTCAATCCATTTATACTTGCTAGGGACTTCATTTCTTGCACAGGACAACCGAGTCGTTGCGTATCGATTTTTTAAATGACGACTTCAAAGCAAACATATTTATTTATTCATTTATGTATGTATGTATATGTGTATGTATGTATGTATGTATTTATTTATTCCATGTCGCTGCCGATGTCATGATACCACACTGCTCCGATCAGATCCTCAAACGTGAAATGCGACAACATAAATATAAGGATAAAAACAATGTATCGCATAAAAGCTACATAAATAAAAGTACACAAAGTTCCGGTGGGTGAAATGGAGAATGAAACACGCATACACTCGTGAGTGACACCCCAGACGCCATAAAACACACCTTGGGTCACCGGACTTCTGCCTACGGCGGGAGGACCAGCACGGTTCCAACGCGATTCTCGACTGCAAAATAAACCGGTCAAATGAGATGCGCAGATGTTTATTGGACTACTCGTTTTGAATTGACACTTATTAAAGTATTCTAATTTCCCTCATTCAATATCCTCCAAAACGGCTCTCATTAAGCGGTCGTGGATTGGTGTAGGTCGCGTGACGTGATGGCATCGTAAAAGCCACGGCAGCAGCGGGGTCGGCAAAGGGCAGTTTCCACCAGGAAACTGCCCTTTAAAAGTTGACCTTTGAAATGAGCTTTTATCGGCTTTCATACTTATTTCACCGCTTGGCACAAAACCTTATGAAAACACACACCTAAGCATAAATAAATGTTATTGGTTTTTGTGGCGACGTATGCACGGAAAATTGGCGCTTTGTATTTTTAAGCAAAAACAAAATCACCTTGATGCAGTGCTTTAATCGAAACGGAAGCGGATGCTTGCGCAGCTCATTTGATTCATTCAATAATGTTTTTACCTTCTGCGTCAGAAGTAAAGGACATGTGAAGAATGCTTTTTTTTCATTTCACTTCCTTTTCATTTCTATCGCTAGCAGTTTGTGATTAGGCATGGCTTGTGTGAGGGTGTCTCCGTCAGAAAGTCAGGACGGTCCGAGTATCTTGCACTGCACTGGCACTGGCACTGGAAAACATATTTCAATTTCCTTAACTTCAACGAAGACGGTTTTACATAAAACTCACACTGTAAATGTCTTACCGCCTTCTGCACAGCAATCAGCGAAGTATTGAAGTAATCACGTGACTTCTTCGGTATCAAAGACCTGAATTATTCGAAATGTTTTTGGAACCCACTTTCAAAAAACATCGCATGAGAAAACACAATGCAGTTTGAGGTAAATAGTATACACCAAAGATTATTAACCTTCGCACTACCGGGGGTTCGCGCCGAACACCAACTACCGGGGGGGGGGGGTGATTTCCGCCCCCCCCCTAAGACCTCGAAAACCACGCAACGTATCGACAAGCTGCAAAAGGCGTTAGATAGATCGTGACAAGGGCTGACTATAGAAATTACTCAGGTCATTTTCAGATCAGGTCAATATTGAGGTCACCAGAGATCACCAAAGGTAAAATTTTGCCATATCACGAGAAGCTGGGACATCGCTTCACGAATCCCCGATTTTTTCCCGAAAAAAAAACAGGAATCTAAGATAGAAAGAAACGGAAAAAACAATCGAAAGCTTCTGAAATTCCCTATCGCAAGTTTGTCGTCAAATTTGACATCGAATCAGCAGTTTGGGCTCCAAAGGTCAGGAAGTTAAAAAGGCCATTTTTTGCCAAATCGTTTTTCGCGAATGACTTTTAGGCTATGAAATATAACGCAATCATCTCCGCGATTTTTTTAAATTTATTTAACCGAAAACGTATCGATGAATTATCGGGAAATTTTCACAGCCTCTGTGAAATTTGGTTCTCTTGTCACCGGTGGGGTACGCTAGAGCGTAACAATCTTAAGCGCTTGGAGCAGCGCGCGCCGTCTTTTCCCATTATAAGGCTATGGGGGTTTTGATAACTTTTAAATCTATTCTTCCGAAAACTCGTCGATAAATTTCAGGGAAAATTTCAGAATCTGTGCTTCATCTGACCATCTGGTGCTGGTAGGCCCCACTACTTTGGGAACAATCTTAAACATGTGTGGTAGCGCACGCCGTTTTTCTGCCCATTATAAGTCAATAGGAACTTCGGCGTAATATTTCCTACTCTATTTTTGCAAAAACGTATTGATGAATTTCGGGAAAATATCAGAATCTCTGCTTCATCAGACTATTTAGGTGCTCATGGAGTCCGGTGGTTTGGGAAAAATGTTAGCGCGTGCCGTTTACCCTATGCTCCTATTATAAGTCTATAGGATATCGGTGAACATTTTGAACTGCTTTACCCGAAACGTATCGACAGATTTCCTTAATTCTTTCAAAATCATTGCTTAATTAGGCCATCTAATCGGTGGTGGGGTCCACTAGAGTGTAAAAAGCGTGTGAAGCAGCACGTTCCATTAACCCCATAATCCTATTTGTGACATTGTTGTAAGTTGCCATTGCATCGAAATTTGCCTTATAGTAGTTTCATCTAACTGCACCAAGGTTCTCGTACGTGAAGGGATAATGTTACCTGACATGTCCTAGAGGAAATAGACTTGTTTAACCCCAGAGCAGGTGAGGACGTGCGAGAAGCAGGGGTGCCCGGTCATTCCCTTTTAATGTATCTCAGAACTACTGGGCCGATATTGGTTAACTTTGATGAGCTGCTTCTGACCTATATAATAGCCTCATTGAGTGTGGTGAATGGGAAGTGACGTTGCACGTGCGCAAGTGCGGACCCCCTACTATATATCTTCGAAACTAACGGACTGACTTAAAATAAATTATGTATGCTGACTAGGACATGACTACTAGCTGCTTTACACATGTCGGGACGACGTGACGATTTTCTGCTAACGATTTGTCCCTTATTGTATATAATTTCTGTACATTAAGTTCATTATCCTTGGTTCTTCTTTCTAAAAGATACCGGGCATCATAAATATCATGCTAAAATGTGGTAAAACGACAAACTTCGGTCCGCGATGCCCCTATAGGTGTCGCCCTCACGTACGAGACGCTGTATCATGACGGGACAAACACATTAAAGACATTCACAAGATTTTCCTATTGACTTATAATGAAGAGGTGACGTGATTGACCTGACCTTAGGTCAACAATACGAAAAATCCGAGATCAAGATATTGCAAGTCGTCATGCAATCTTCCAAGTTTCGATATCTCGGACAAACCGTGGCCTGGGCACGACCACAAACTTTTTTGGAGACAATGTCATCACTTGACGTTAGGTGACCTGAAATTGACATTTTTAAACGATATGGGATTTAACCTTCGCACTACCGGGGAGGTTAATTTCCGCCCAGCCCCCTCGGGTTTTTCGTCGATAGCGGAAAAATGGCGGCGCGTAGCGCCGCCCAAATTGACACACCTATTTGGTCATTAATTGCGCGCATTGTGTAAAAATGTTGACCTCCGGTCATCTCAGGTCAGGTCACCAGTCCAGGTCACGTGACCCCACCCTTAAAAATGTTGGCATGTGTGCCACAGCCACAGTGATTAACCGAGAGATTTGAAGCTTTCGGAAATACTGGTATCAGAACCCACAACTTGGGTATCTCAGATTTTGTATGCTGGTGACCTGAGGTCAGGTCATTTTGGCGACGTTCCCATTATAAGTTAATGGAAATGTTTTCGAATGTTTCTTATTTCAAGGATATGCATCGTATCGGTCAAATTCTTTCAGGATTATATCATATTAGGCCATTGTTGATGATACATGTGCAATATTTGATCAGTGATCTCTTACAAGATCATCTGAGGTCATCTGATGTCACACACTCTTTTTTGCTAATACCTTTTTATAAAAATTAAGTTAGAGACCTGAAAATGGTACCAAAGCATCGCCAGGATGCATCGACTCATATGCAACATAATCCAGCTTGACCTACTTGGGTCACCACGTGACCTATGGTGACCTCAATATTGACCTGTCCTGAAAATGACCTGTCTAATTTCTATAGTCACGGTCTATCTATCGCCGTTTGTCGCTTGTCGATACGTTGCGTCGAGATCACCTTAGGGGGGGGGGGGGAATCAAGGCCCCCCCCCCCGGGGGTGGGGGGGGGGGGGGGGCC
>JARFNZ010045201.1:0-13917 GCA_031763405.1 Balanus nubilus
CCCCCCCCCCCCCCCCCCCCCTGCAGGCCGCTGAATTCCGAGACCCCCTCCGCAGCGCGTGTTAAGATGAGACCCCAGTCAAGTCAATGGCGAGTTAGAGCAGGTCCATACACAATTTTTATCTATTTAAAATGTTGACCCTTTTGACCTGTCCTTGACCTGACCTTGACAAAGACCTTGAGATGGTGAAAGTTTCTTAATTTTACTCATTCTTGAGTTTCATTTTTTACTTAACGACAGCAGAGTTGTTGACTGGGGTGTCGTTGGAAACATTTTGAAGTTGATTCTTTTAATGCAGCTTCATAGACGTAATGTTAAATCCGCCAAATATAGAAAAACTGCAATATCAAATCAATGCATTTGTTTGCTCAAGAGGTTGAGTCGGCTCGGCTTTGATTTGAGCAGCGTCCAGCTGACCCAACTTTGACTCGAGCGACAATCCATGGGACTCAACTCTGACGCACCTAAACTCCTAACTTGTCTTAACCCACTCAACTCTGACTCAACGCTTTTAAAGTAAGAGTCGATTCGAATCTGACTCAACTACTTTGAGTCGAGGACAGCCTTGGCGCCAACGTCTGAGCGTCCCATACAGCCGCCCGAGCAGTCTGAGGCTGTAGGAAGCCGAGCCGGCCGCCGTGGGAAGGAACCTCAGGCTGACAGAGAACTTCATGCCTGCAGAGGACCCTCATGCCTACAGAGGACCCTAATGCCTACAGAGGACCTTAATGCCTAGAGAACCCTCATGCCTACAGAGGACTTTCCTGCCTTCAGAGAACCCTAATGCCTACAAAGGACTTCCATGCCTACAGAGAAACCTAATGCCTACAGAGGACCTTCATGCCTATGGGAACCCTCCTGCCTACAGAGGATCCTGACACAGAGCCTACAGAGCCTCATACAGAGCCTACACAGGACCCTCATGTCTGCAGAGGATTTTCATGCCTACAGAGGGTCCTCATGCCTACAGAGGTCCCTCGTAAAGAACCTACGAAGGACCCCATGCAGAGCCTTCACAGGCCCTCATGTCGGTGGAGGATCCCAAGCCTATGGGCGACTCCCATGCCTACATAGGGCCCTCATGTCTACAGAGAACCCTCCTACCTACAGAAGACCCTCAGGCCGGCAGAGGGCCTTGCATGGAGGATCCCTCCGGTCGAACTCGACAGAGGACTCCCCAGGCGGACCAAGGGTCCCCTTAGTTGTCCAGCTTGCTGGAAATCCTCTCAAAGCTACCAGGGTACCCTCTCCGGTCGACGTAGATCCCTCAGATCTATAAAGGGCCCTCAAGGCGACAGAGGATTTCCTCAGACAATTTGAAGGTTCCTCAGACCAGCATGAGGGATGAGGCCTCTCAGGTCAATCAAGGACCCCGTGAAGCTGGCCAGTAGAGTTCCCAGACAACCAGAGGCGATAGGGTGATCTGAAGCCGACCAAGGATCTCCTAGAAAACAAGACAAAATGAGCCCCTGAGCCCAGGGTAGTACGCGCGGGTGTCCAGGGTACCCCATGGATACGCCCTTAAGGAAATCTAAGCAACCTTTACCAAAGATAAGTTGTTTTAGAACGTCTAGCAATTCAGCGAAATCCGATGAGTTTTCCTAATTCTGTGAACCGACCAGCAGATGCCGACAGGTAGGAGACTAGAGCTGACCCGTTGGATCTCGAGCTCCTGGTTAAGCACTACAGCTGACGCTACTAATGTCCGATATTATGAGTCCGATACTAACGCGTAATATTATGACGTACAAACTCAGATCAACCCAAGGAAGAAAATGTTTGTTAGTTTTAAGGCGAACACACTAGCGCCGTTCGGCGCGGAAACGACCGGCTCAGCTTTTTCGCGGAATGTGGCGGCGACATCGTAGATATCGCGCGCCGAATTGACCTAGTGTGCAACCACCCTTACGGTAAATTTCTTGGACAATAAGTTACATGTCAGCAACTATTCAAAATATCCTTATATTTTGTTGTTACTTGATTTGAGACTGCCATCTCTTTCGCGTTCTTTTGACGGGTTGCGTCGGGTATTCTTGGCCTCTGTTCCTCGCTCCCCGGGCAGAATTCGTACTGTGCGCAGTGTGCAGTCCACCCCACCCAGTCAAACCATGCGCGAGGCTGGGGCCGGGACAGGACCGGACCAGACCGGACCGGACCGGACCGGACCGGTGCAGAGTGTCCGCGCCAGCCGGCTCCGCTGATTCTGCGTGCCCGGTCTGACCGGTCGGCCAGCGAGACTCGCCGGTCGGCCGGTGACGGCACCGACCGAGACCCGTTCTCCCGTCTCCCCGAGCCGGTCTGATCCGATAACTGGCCAGGGAGAGTCCGGCGACATGCGGTCCTGGCTCCTGTTCTGGTCCGATGACATGCGGTCCTGGCTCCTGTTCTGGTCCGACAGGGTCCGGCGACATGCGGTCCTGGCTCCTGTTCTGGCCCGATGACATGCAGTCCATGCTCCTGTTCTGGTCCGATGACATGCGGTCCTGGCTCCTGTTCTGGTCAGACAGGGTCCGGCGACATGCGGTCCTGGCTCCTGTTCTGGCCCGATGACATGCGGTCCTGGCTCCTGTTCTGGTCCGACAGGGTCCGTCGACATGCGGTCCTGCCCTGGTGCGGCGCTTTGTTCCGGCGACATGCGGTCCTGGCTCCTGTTCTGGTCCGACGACATGCGGTCCTGGCTCCTGTTCTGGTCCGACAGGGTCCGTCGACATGCGGTCCTGCTCCGGTGCGCTGGTATCCGGCCCTGTCCTGCTGTTCGTTTTGTTCCGCGAATGGTTCTGTTCAGTTCTATCTACTGTTTGGCCGTGTTTTGCTGCCTTGTTCTCCTCTGTCGTGCTGTCTGTCCTGTTCTGCGCTGCTGTCTGTGCCGTTCTCCTGTCCTGTGTTCTCCCGCCGGTCATCCTGTTCTGTGCCGCTGAAGTTCTGTCCTGCCGACTGCGCTGGCCTGCTGCAGCCGTGTTGTGACGCCAGACCGGCGGCGTCGTCAGCGACCGGTCCGGTTACCCGCACTCCCTGCGGCTACCAGCGGCGACCAGTGACGTCACGAACCGGTAACCGGTAACCGGTCCCGCGGAGAGACGCCGCCGCGCCGCTCATCCCTGACCCGGGCCGCCAGGACAGCACCGCGCCGGCGGCCGGCCTCTACGAGAGGACGGCAGGCCGCTGGTCCAGAACGGGCCTCAGGTCCACCGCGATGAGTGATCGTCTCGCTGTGATCTGCTACAAGGGCTCGATAGTCTATAGTCGATACTCGATACCATGACGTATAACGTTATGGAATTCACGTAGGTCCTAGGTGATAAGTCTGAGGTCATCCATGGTCGGTTATGGTGTTGGGCGCAAGTTGGCCTTGGCAGTCAGTGTGCCCTGACATAGGCGTAGGGCCATGGCCCCCCCCCACTTTTCGGCCAAAAAAATCGCTAAAATATTCAATTTGTCTTCAAAGACAAAACTTAATGCGGCAAATGATTCACCAAAGCGAGAGGAGTCTAAATCTGCAATGATATTTTTCATAGGGGGGTCAGTTTTCCCGTAAAGTGAGATCTAAGTTTCACTGGCCCCCTCACTTTTCGTGACGTTCCTACGCCTATGTTCACTAGCGAAGGTATGCGTCGCTCAAGTTATCGCTGGCAGACTAAACAAAACAGGTAGGTACTCAGCCATTAGAGCGCTGAGACCTACCGGTCTATTTCGATAAATGCCTGGTCATGTTTGCTTAGGTTTTCAGTGTAACGTCAGGGCGTCGACCTCTCCAGCCTGGGCTGTCTATCATCCTCACACAATGACTCAATAGTCGACACGGCACGGCTCTCGCTAATGTCTGAGTCACTCATCTCTCATCTCTCATCCAGCGGGGGTGAGCCACAAAGGTGAGAATGCAATTGTGAATAGTGCTGCATTCGTCCATGTGGACCGCTAACTATGGCATCGCTGTGCCCGTCCTTGACTTTTCACGATGGAATGGAACTAAGCCCCACCCACATTCCGGAGCACCATGAAAGGACGGACACGGCCCAGCGAGTCGGCAAACGCTCCGAACAGTGTCTAATCTGTAAAACACGACATGATGGCGGCACCCAACGTCAAAACATCCCTTCCCAGAAAACGTCGGGTTCATTTGGCCAGGAATTCCGCCGAGCTGACCTCGATGAGATAAGAAATTCTCATTAGCAGAACTGGGCCTCGTCGTGACAAAGAGCACCTGCTGGACTCTGAATGCCAGAGGTGGAGCGGAGACCAGACACTCTGCAGGGCGCAGAATGCAATATCGCTCGCCCACTCCCCTCTGCCAGAGACGTCCGTCAACAAGACATCCATGCAGATGTCTGTCACCAGCTCGCGGTGCAGTCCTCCTCATGGCGCCCCTTCTCCGCCCCCTCACCCCACATTCCAGACCGCAGCAGCCAGCAGACCCCTCGGCGCCGACGGCCGCCGGTGGGGGTGGGGACGGCCGGGTACGGACGACTGAGGACGTAACCCGTGCCAGGAGGAGGTGACGATAAACAGGGAAGTCTGCCGGCCATCGCGGGTCGGTCGGTGGGCGGGCACGCCACTCCCGTCCGGACAGACGGAGGGGGGCCCGACGGAGGTCCCGCGGACCGAGCTCACTGTGCTCTGACCGTGCTCACTGTGCTCTTATCGAGTTCGCTGTGCTCTGGTCGTGCTCACTGTGCTCTGGTCGTGCTCACTGTGCTCTAATCGAGTTCGCTGTGCTCTGGTCGTGCTCACTGTGCTCTGGTCGTGCTCACTGTGCTCTGGTCGTGCTCACTGTACTCTGGTCGTGCTCACTGTGCTCTGGCCGTGTTCTAACCGTACTCTGGCCTTGCTCCGATCGCACTCAAGCCGTGCTCTGAGTTGGCTGACCGTGAACGTCGCGCCTGTGCGGCTGCGGTAGTTGTCAGCTCCGATTTACCCTGTTGTATGTAACCGAAGTCATGCGAGTTGAGGGCGCTCACTGCTCACACATGCATCAGTCAGCTGCCTGAACGTGTTGATCCATGAACGTGCACATGGGATAGAACCCGATCAAAGTGAATGGCAACCAGTATCGTACCAACAGGTGTTGACTGGACAGTCCTCAATCACTCCACCGTGTCTGCGTCTCATGTCAGTCCCAATGACCAGGCACTCCTAGCAAAGATGACTAACGCAGAAGAGCCGTCCGTCCTAACACCAACGCGCGATTTTCGCGGCAAGCAGCCACCAGAAACTGTGCTAAATCGAAAGTTTCCCTGAGGCAAACTGCTGCGACAAATCAAGGCGCCTTTAGACGTCCGTTTTCCCGCCGCCAGATAAGCGTGGAGACAATTGTGATAAGCCGGGCGGAAAACGTTGTCACAGCGGGGATTATCTGATTGATCGGTTGGCAGGCGGACTTACGACACTACCACAGCGCCCGCCGGCGCCACTGGCCGGTCAGCCGTGGTTGGAAGTCGTGTGGCCGGACGCCGGACGTGTGAATTCTGGCACCGGAACTTTCTCTCATCTGGGAAGGAAGTACGAACATTAAAGAGTAATTTCACCGTTTTTCCTAGGAAGACTTATTTTCTATTCTCAGGAATAAGGGCATTACCCGACATGCGTTTTTTATGTCCCATTTCCTCCGCTTCTTAAACTAGGTACCGTAAAAATATTATACATACACATTTCAGCTAATTAATTCCCCATGAGCATTCAAATTCCAGTGCACCAATGGGCACCCGACAAAATGCCAGACTTCATCGCCAGGCCGACGTCTAACGTCTGGCAGGCTGTAATCAGACCGCCAGCATAACCCACTTGTCACTCGTCTGACACGCACGAGCCGACACGACCGCACGTGAACTGTGTCAGCTGGATCCCACGGCGGCCGGCGCTCGCCAAGTCCCCGAACCCGTACAGTCAGGCGCCTCATGCAGCCATCTCCCTCGCCTCAGCGAGCGTCAGCAGCCCGCGCTGAGCGGCCACGGCGGCGGTGGCGTGAGGGAACGGGATGGGAGTCGGCGACAGCCCAGAGGAGCGCGGGGCAAGGAGCCACCGCCGGGAGCAGCCCAGAGGAGCGCGGGGCAAGGAGCCACCGCCGGGAGCAGCGCGAGGTGCGTGGGCGCGATTAATGCGCGGCGCTCTGTTCAAGTCGGCTGAGAGGCGGATTCCATGGCATCATCTCGGTGCGTGGGCGGCCACTGGGCGAGTCAGAGAGGCACACTGGCCTCGAGGTGAGAGGCTGGGGCGTCGAGTGACGTCTTCAGAGGCCCGCGGGTCTGTCAATATAGAACTTCCGAGCGCATGACTAGGCCCGAGGCGATTCGGGGCGCCACGAGGGTGTCTTGAGACATTTCGAGGTATTTCGAGACGGCCTGAGACGACCCGAGACAACTACAAGGCGTTCCACTGCTGAGGCGTTTCGGGGAGGCTCCAGGCGTCCTGAGGCTGTTCGAGACGTTCGAGACGTTCGAGACGTTCCAGACGTTCGAGACGTGACGAGACGTTCGAAACGTGACGAGACGTGCCGAGGCGTCACAAAGCAGTTCGAAACGTCACGGGACGTCGCGAGGCGCCTCGCCACGGCCCCGACAACGAGGGTGTCATGTGACGGCTCGCCGCTGCTCACGTACCAGCGGACTGCCCGCTGAGAAAACAAGCGACCCTGGCAGCCCTGCTGTGGACTGGGGCAGACAGAGAGCCCAGGCTGCGCGGCGCCCCGCGAGACGACACGGCCGGCGGAACGGTGACAGATCTATGGTGAACGGGTCAGCAGCGGTCTGGGTCAACTGGCGACGGTCGGCGCCGGCGGCCGGGGACGGATATAGCCCAGGTCACGGCCGTCTGACTAAGGCACAGGGATGACAGGTGATGGGTTCTGGCCGTCATCTGATTGGAGAGGGTAGCGTTTCCTACGCTTTTTAACTATAACAACGTCAACCTCATATAACGGAAACATGGGAAGTTTACAAACTTATAATACATGATTATCATTATGCTGTGCACCTAACAACTGGAGTCGCGCAGATGCTACGTTCCTGGCTTCCCCTTATGTTGCTGGTTTTTCGAGAAGTCTGTTCACAGGTCAGAGTTGCCAGGCCAGAGTTGCCAAATGGCTACCGAGAGCGGACGATACGTTCTGAGCAAGCTGTCGCCTTCCGACAAGGCGTTGGCTCTCTCTCTGCCCACCCAGTGACTCGCCATGCCGCCCGCAGCAGGGGCGACTCCACGCGACACGGCACCTCTGACAGCGTCATCACAGCGACGGCACAAACACTGCGGCAGATCCGGACCGAGGTAGAAAGGTCCAGGTCCCACAACCGCTCTACCTGTTCCGAAACCTCTCGGGACCTCCCCAGTCCTCTAGCCGATCAGACAATACCCAGCGGATCCTACAGACACCTTCGAGCGACTTGATACACAATCCTGTATCGAGGTAAGATACGGCTCCAGGGGCGTCTGCGAAGTTTCCGAGTTTTCTCTCCCCAGGCGTCTCCAGGATCTCGGCGGTCCGCAGCAATCTGGGTCGGTCGCTGGGACGCATCGCCGGAATGATTGGTCGGTGTGTAATCGGTCGATCTGCTCCGCCGAGGCGCTGGCCGGCTGCCCGCCCCGTGGGCGGTCCAGCTGGTATCGACACCTCTGCCGCCGCCCCCCACCCCCGCCACTGCTCCGCCCCGCCACCACTGTCATCGCTGAGGCTGACACCTATAAGCCCAATCATACCAAAATGCCGTACTTGCGTTAAGTGCCATCAAGTGCTACCAAATGCCGTGAATGCGCCGAGTACGGCCCCTTAGGCACGTCGTTAGCCTCTAGTGGGCTGCGGCGACCACGGAGGATCGGCAACCAACCGGCGGCGAGCTTGCGCGCATCGGCTTTGCCCGCGTGGGTGCATTGTGCTGGTCGCAGGCGGCGGCGAATCGAAGACGGCCCTCCCCTCTCCGAGAGCATGTCATACATATGGATAGGGCCGCAGTTCTACAGCATTTGGTAGCATTGGAAACTTGTTAAAATGGGACCCTAGCCTGGTCAGCCGGCGCCGGGGAGCTATCCATATCCATCAGAGGAAAGGTATAGCGGGACATAGTTTACGCCCCGCTGACCAATTTCAGCCGGCCCGCAGAAATAGAGCACGCCACAGCAGGTGCAGACCTTGAGGAACAGCTGAGGCTGAGATGCTGTCTCGCGGCCGGCAGGCGGCACGTTGGGAGAACGTATGATACCCAATCCAACCCCGTGAGGCGCCCGAGTCGGCAGAGATAGTCGTCCATTGACAGTCACTAGTACCGTGAGGAATCAGCACTCGGCAGTTAGGGGCAAAGGAGCAGCCATCAATCGGTGGTCGGTACTCAGCGGTTTTTATCGAACAGCCGGCATCCGGCAGTCACGACTCGCACGGCATACGTGTCCCTAGTCAGTCCACAGAGCCCGAAACTGGCTAGATCGCCAGTCAGCAGTCAGACTTGGCAATCTATAGTCAGCAGTCAGCAGTCAGCAGTCAGCAGTCAGCAGTCAGCAGACGGCAGTCAGCAGACGGCAGACGGCAGTAGTCACGAGTTCTGGAGCGCCGCGCCCCGTCAGCTCTATTTTCAGCCCTCGATGGACTCCCTGCCTCACCGCCCGTTCGCTACAGCGGCAGTGGAGCGGCTCGCCGCTACTGCCGGGCCGGCGGAATGACGGCCTCCGCCGGCCCCGGCCCCGGCCCTGGCCCTGGCCCCGGTCTGAGGCGAGTGTGGGCCGCCACGGCCGCCACAGCTGCCACAGCTGCCACAGCCGCCACAGCCGCGGTGATCGGGGCTGTTTTTGTCGGTAGTTTGGTCAGGTGGGCCGACCACCATCAGAGCCGTACCAGCCCAGGTTCTACTGTGCGGGTTAAGTAGGCACCCGTTCGGTCTCGTCCGTCTGCGCCAGCGAGGCAAAAGAAGGTCTGCTCCGCTGGCAGGGCTAGGTTGGCAGGGATCACCTACCAGCTGGCCGAGCAGGGTTTGGCAGGGTTGGCACTTTGGCAGGGTTTGGCAGTTCCAGCCCGGCTGGCAGGGGCGGGTTGGCAGCAGCGCAGGGACGGGTTGCCAGCATGGGGCACGGGCGGGTTGGCAACAGGGCAGGGGCGGGCTGGCAGCAGAGCAGGGGCGGATTGGCAGGAGGGAAGGGGCTGGTTGGGAGCAGAGCATGGGCGGGTTGGCAGCAGGGCAGGGGCGGGTTGGCAGCAGGGAAGGGGCAGGTTGGCAGCAGAGCAGGTCTGACTCATGTGGAGGTGAGACAGTCCGTTTGTTTATCGTGCGCACGCAGGCCAGCCGATCGCTGTCACTAACGCCCCTGGGCCAAATCGGAGCTGACGTGTAAATTGTGTTAGTTCATCACAGCTGGTAGCAGTAGGTACTGGTAGGTCACTGCAATGACGCAGGGCAGTCGCTCGTTATACACTTTTGGCTTGTAGTTAATGCCCTGTCAGATGAGTCACGATTTGAAACTGAAATGAAGTCGGTGCCAACGAAGCGGCCTCGGATGTATTCAAATGAGAGTAAGTCGGTGCCAATCAGAAAACGACAGCACCGGATTAACCTTGACCGCGTCTACGCAGCAGTCGAACCCCCCTCCCCCCACCATCAGCAGCAGCAGCAATAACTCGGAAGTAGCCTACGCAGTACCTGCCGGCAGCAGCAGCAGCAGCAGCAGCAGCGGCGGCGGCGGTGGCGGCGGCGACCCTCGGGGCTATCGAACCTGCGCGCGGCGCGAGGCTGTCTTCCGCCCACCACTGAGCGCCGGAGAAGCAGGAGAGATGCCACCGGCCGACCGCGCAAGGTCAGATGGAGAGATGGGAGCGGGCCGGCTCCATAGCGGGCGGCCACACCACGTCCGTCCTCCGTCCGACCGTCCGACCGTCCGACCGTCGCTCCCCACCGAGCAAGCTACCGAGACAGCAACCAGACGTGTCGCCTCCCGAGCCGTCCGACAGGAGCGGCTCCCCACCGCTAGCTCCGAACGGGGTGAGAGCCGGACTGAAGGCAGCAGCAGCCAGCAGGAGTAGGTGAGATGAGGAAGGTGCGCAGCTGAACGGCAGGTTACCGGGTCACACAGGTCACACAGGTCACACAGGTCGGGTCACCCGCTGTGATGGTGCAGGGTGCAGACCATCTGTTCAGTGCCCAGTGCCGTCACAATAGAGTAAGCCGCCGTCCACCCCTCAATAGAACCAACTACTGCCAACTATTTGTACAACAGCTTCTGGGGTTTTCTAAGAACCACCTGTCGAAAGCCGTGGAGCTGCGTCACTTGCAAGGGACGCGGAAAAGGACACCAGTTGGCTTGTCAACTCTCTGTGGGAAGCTCATAATGAGACCGTTAACTGCAGAGAGACGTGTGCGGCATCGGATACCGACCGCAGTGCTGAGCCAGCCCAGGCCTGACCGCCACCTGACGGAGACATCATCACAGAGTCCAGTGGCGTGGTCACCACACGACACAGGCCTGACCGCAGACCGCCGGCGGCAGTGCAGTGACGATTTTCAACCATCGTACCGCCACCGCCACGGACGCCGCCGCCACCGCCACGGGCGCCGCAATCACCGCCGCCGGGTGCGCGCGTCGCTTTCTCGCATTGTCGCCTCCCTAGTGCGGTCATGCTAGTGGTACTAGCCTGCAGGAGCCACTTTCAGAGCACGTCTCGTCCGACTCCTGTGCTCGTGTGGAGCTGGACACGCAGCACTCGTGTCCAGCAAAAAAATATCAAAAAGCCTTCTGATAACTTTCATATGTGTATGTGACACCAGCAGGACGCTGCGAAACTTCTTATGAGACGTTAATTTTTATTTCTTCATTATGTAGCTTATATACCTACCGACGGCCAGTGCAAACATCCGAACAGCTTGTTCCTCCACGTTGGTACATGTTCCCATCAGCTGCTCTGCCGCTAACCGTTATCATGACGACACGAACTCGGCCAGCGACAGTGGTGACACGGATGTCACGGGAGGTTCGGACATCACAGTGCATCACACGGCGTCACGGACATCACAGGACGTCACGGATTGTCACAGGGTGTCACGGGGCGTCACGCGGATTTTGTGCACGGCCACCGCCAACCGAGCGAACGCACCCCGCCCCATGAGTCGGCACTGTGACGCCGCAGGGGCTGAGGGTGAAGGCTGAGGGCGCCATGGTCCAGTGACATTATTACCGTATTGCCATCAGTGCGACAGATCGAGTCAGACTTTCCTATATTCCTAAATAAACAACGACTTCATATATAAAGTAAACGGTACAGTGGTTCTATGGTCTCAATGAACTGCGCTAACTTTGGATTGCATGTTATCCATTTAATTTGATTGAGGGACATTTGTTTCGTTTTGATTGGCCTTGAATCCCCATCTAATCTGGTATGGGCACCTACATAGAGGCAACATGTTTAGTATTTCCTCATGAACGACTCGTAATGCTGACAATGTACCTATACCTATTGACGAACTTCACGTTGGTTACAAATTTAGGAGATCGGCACAACTATGACATGGAAAGAAGCTTATTTATTCTAAAGCATCTATCCAACAAACTGACAGGTATAAATAATACAAATACTAGGGTAATGGAATTAATCAGAAGAGTTCCTATTTCTGTGACCGTCCCCGGAACGAAATGGATCGCATCCTGACCCTGAACGCCACTGAATTTAATTTCTATCATCCGATCCTGTAACGTTTCTGTGAAGCCTTCCCTTCGCCATCCCTGTGCGAAGCCTCGTGACCAGTCGCGTTAGCCTGTTTCTCAATGACGAGCCCGGGATCCCGTGTTTATCTCGGGTATATGAGAGCGGCATCACGTCTGATAAGAGCCCGGGCTCGGCCACCACCCGTGGCAGACGCACGCCGTCAGCAAGGTCACGTCGGCGGTCACGTCTGATAGCACGAGACGAGTGCTCTGCCCACCCAGACGCTCCGGACTATCCCGCTGCAGATCGGTTCACACTGCACGGTCGCTCCGACTTCCTCCACTGGACGGTTGCTCCGACTCCCTCCACTGGACGGTCGCTCCGACTCCCTCCACTGGACGGTTGCTCCGACTCCCTCCACTGGACGGTCGCTCCGACTTCCTCCACTGGACGGTTGCTCCACCACTGTAACTTCGTCCTATCCGGTCATAGTCTCACGGCTAGCCGTGATTCAATTTCCAATGGCCTCTGCCAGCGCTGGCAGCGAGGGTTGCCTGCCCAAATCACTGGCCTAACAAAGGTCGGTACTCCCTTCACCCCGACGGACAGCATCAAATCATCGTCCCCGGCAGCAACAAAGCCAGTTTCCGACCGACACATGACATGACACGACTTTCACGTAGATTCACCCTGCCTCCCCCCCCCCCCCCTCGCACGCCGCTGCCCCCGCCAGTGGCGTGGCACATGACGTCGTGCTCGGCACCAGATTACAGCCGAAAAGCACCGCTATCGTCCGAACCGATCTGCGGTGGCCGGGTCCCCGAGGGACGACCACGGAGGACAGGGCGTCATACCACCGCCGGTGACCGTGCAGCGGTCCTGCAAGACCCCGGGGACGCATGGCCGTCCGGCGTCCACTGTGTCCCCCCCCCCCCCCCCCCTGCAGAGGGGCAAGAGGGAGGTCAGTCGAGACATGGCGGCGGCCACGAAAATTGAGGAAGGAGGACTCAAAGACTCGCAGAGGTGAGAACTTGAGGGTTTAATGAGCCATTAGGAACTTGTTGAACTGAGGACTTGAGAACAGACTGATGATGACTGGAGGCTCCAGGACGGAGGAGCAGAGGACTCTAGTATCGAACACGACGGACAGGGGACTCGAGGATAAAGGGCAAGAGACTCGCGGTCCGCTCTGAACCCGGCAGACATTCCTCGGTCGTGACGGCTCCATCAATAATAAACACTGCGGGCAGACATGGGGTCAGCTGACCCGTCCGTCCGTCTGCTCGTTGGTCTGCCCGTCTCTCAGTCTGTCTGCTGTGTACTGATGTCACTGCCCCAGACAGACACCTGGGCCTGAGCAAAGCAGCATTTGGAGAATGATAAATAAACTCATGGGAAGTTTATTCGCCCACATTCAACCACGACCCGAAGCGCGATACGTACCAAAAACAGCCATAACATTCCACTACAGTCGAGGCATTATTTAAAAACAAACACCGTCGAACTCTCAACCGACGAAAAGGAACTACCACTGTGTGCCAATCCTTTGTCGATCGGCTCAAATCCCGATACAGCCTATTGATCTGACAATGTGAGTGGCAGCGGCGTTTATTACTCATCAACTCAATGTTTAAGTCCAGTTGACCGAACACCTGGCTCGCACGAGCCTGTCCTTATGGCAACGGAAGCAGCCTCCGCTGGACAATTGATCCAGCGGGCCGTGACAATCCGCCATATATGGCGGATATATCTCGCTGTCTCCCATAGGAGACGGCGAGACGCCTAGCGGGGGTGACCATTTATCAGAGATTAGATTAGGCCAGGGCAACAGGTCTGGCCGGGACGGCGGTAGACAGTAGTTGAACCGCTCCAGCCTCAGGACGTCTAGAGTGCTTCTGTAGATGATTCAGTGTGTGAGCTTATCTATATAAGCCGGGCTGGGAAGAGCAAGTGTGGGAGGACAATTGGGCTCGGAATTGCTATTGGGATCTTTCCATTTTTAATAAGTATTGTTGACACTGATTCCGAAAATAGCTATCAAAAATCCATATTCATAACCGTCTCCACAATATCTACATTTACTTTCATGCCCCCGGTGCATGTCGGCCGCCGGCCGTTATGTGACGTCATAAGTTAGCCGCCCGAAACTAGCGCCGTTGACTCGTGTGATTAACAATTTGTTTCGTGATATTTTACGACTATGGCCAAGTTTTTAGGTGGGAATTTTGAAGGAAATATCACCGAGATGTTGTTGATGTCTTTTGACGACAGAAAATAAAAAAGCTGAATAGATAAGGCATGAAAACGAG
>JARFNZ010045311.1:0-13917 GCA_031763405.1 Balanus nubilus
TATTGGAGTCATCTGGGGGTCAAAAATAAAGATATTGCTTTGAAATTTGGGATGTTGATAGGTTAGAGGTACGTCCCCTACATATATTCCGTTTTTGTGAAATTTTGAAAATAATGGATTTCATAGGCATTGTTCCCCAAAAATGTGTTTTGGGGAAATTGAAGCGTTAAAAACTCAAAATTGTGAAAATCCGAGATGGCCATGTTGTAGAGAATCCAATTTCCTGTCTTTTGGCCTGGTTTTATTTGCAATGTTCTTCAAAATGCGACGTTTTACGACTGTTTAAGCATTCGTCGATTTTTGACCAAAAATGGCTTAACACTACGTCACTAAAACGTCATTTTCTATAAATAAAAAAATCGATCGATTTCTCTGAAATTTTGCAGGAAGACGTCAAATTGATGCATCACAAGATATTGTAATATTTAATTACAATAACCCGCGCCCCAGCGGTGCGCGGGTTAAGCTTTTAAAACTTGTCTTGCAAATTATAAAACATTGAACACTTTTAGGCCAAAGTTGAGATGTATTTACGTCACAAAACTCGATATATTTCAAAAGTTTTCCGACGAAACTACTTCATTTTTTCTCAGAAGATGTCAAGTTGATGTTCAAGAAGATTTACTAAATTTCATGTCTTTTACCCTATCCATTTTTATGTTATTAAAATATTCGACAGGGATGGAGGGATTTTTGCCTCCCCAGTCAATGGCGGATTAAGGATCCCTGAGTCATCAAGGTACGTGAAACAGCAGACTACGTGAAACACTATATTCCCACCCGGGACTGGGAAAATGCGTTTTATTTACTGAGTTTTTTTGCCGAGGACCGAGTGCCGGTAGTCACGAGGACCTTAGCACAAAATCTACGGCATCTACGGCCTACGGTACGGCATTGCTTACGGCATGCTGTAAGCAATGCCACACTATCCGTATCTGAACCCAACTGAACACTTAAAAATAAATCGTAGGCCTACGGCCTACGATATCTACCGTATCTACAGCCTTATATGGGGAGGTATTTACCACATGTCGTTGAGATCATTGGCTACGTGAAAGTAGAGAATCTTAATCACGTACCTATGAACTCTGAATAAGGGATAGCGGAAAACCATTTGTCCTCCCTATTTGGGATTTAATGTGTCCGGCGAAAAAGAAGTGTCTGCCGATTACGAAATAAAAATGTTTATCGAATCAAGCCGTAGTGCAGAAACTCATAGAAAAACGGAACTATGGATAACACAATTTACACAGCACTGTGAAAAGCAGAATGGTGGCGCTGTCTTTGAACACCTCAGTAACACAGAACTGAACACTTTATTGTGTTCATTCCTGATTGATGCAAAGAAAATGAATGGTAACGACTATGAAACCAATACTATGTAGTATGCAAGGCCGTATATAGAAGGTAGCAACACCAGGCGATTTGTTTACATTGCCGTGTAACGTCACTGGATCCGGCCGGCCGGCAGCGTCAGCCCCCTGTGCGACTTTTCCCTGAGCACTCGCGGGCTGTCGCTCTCACCTCACCGCCACCACCAGAGGCAGACAGCAGCGAGTCAGAGTGCCGCTCTCACCTCACCGCCATGGGCGGCGCCACCGCTGAGGCAGTGGGGGGCAGACTGCCCCACTGAGATGGGACAGTGGGGGCAAAACTATGTTTTTGCCCCCACTGAAATTTGGTCAAATATTAAGCATATCTGTAGTCAAAAATAGTCCTATTGGAGAAATAAAGAAGAGGTATCTTTTCACCGATGGAAATATTTTTCAGACTATTGTCCTCGTCTTATGTGTTTGATATTCACAACGTTTCGTCTGGGCGCCTCTCCAGCCGTCTTCATGTGTGCAGTGGTTCTTTGATGGAAGGTTCTTGGTTGGTTGGTCCTTAGAAGGACCTGAAGTGCTATGGTCGATCGCCACGCATTTTAAAATTTTGTGTAACTTCCGCCAGAGAGTGTCAGACAGATGGACGAAACGTTATGCCATGTTAAACACATACGAGAACAATCGTTCAACAAATATTTCCATCGGCAATACTAATACCCCTTCTCAATCATTCCGCAAAACTGTGGGTGTGCTCTTGATCAAAGTAATTGCAAGTTGACGCTAGGAAGAGATGTATAGATACAAAAATTTGATTCATCTGGACCAATTTAGAAATATGAAAACGCATGGCAAAACATGTTGTGGGTGACGAATGCACCGCAGAATACTTGTGTTCTATAAGGTGTGTGGGATCGTAAGGAGTTGAATGGGTTTGAGCCCCTCCAACTTTAGCAAGGTGATTGAAATATGTGCTTGATTTGGCCTAGGAGGTGGGTCAGATCCGGGGAAAAATCTGTTCTAATGGATTTTGCTGGTACTTTTGGGATACTTTCCAGCTGAGGCCCCTCAACATTTTTCTTAGAAGCCAATCACCTCTTTGTAAAGGTACGTTTGCTGTAAGCATTAATGGTGCAGCTCCCGGGGCCGGGGGTATTTCCCACAGGCAGGGAGATAAGTAGAGCCTCGTCTAAGGAAGTTCCACTGTGGGGCAACCAAAAATGCCGCCAAGGCATGCACGTAGCCAGGAATTCGCTGGCTACGTACGTCGTAGGCAAAGGTACATTTTCAGCTGCAGGGGGGGAGGGGGGAGTGCGGTTGGAAATATTTCAAACTGGATTCTTTCCATGCAGCACTCGAAGGCATAACACGCACGACCCCACTCCCCCCCCCCCCCCCCCCCCCCCCGCTGGGGGGTGGGAGAATCTCCCCTCCCACACTTTCGCTATAACTTTAAAACGAACCGCGAGATTTCAAGAAAATATCTTATCTGGCAACAATTTTACGTCTCCTAAAAAAACAGGAAACAAATATGTTGAGAAGTCTTAGAGAAAATATCATTTTAGCGACATCATGTCACGCCATATTCGGTCCAAAATCGACGAATGTTTGATCGTTCATAGAAAACCAAGTTTTAGAGCAAATCGCGAACAAACAAAAAAAGCCAAAAGAACGGAAGTGTCATTCTCTCAGAATCGCTATATCAGATCTGACATTTCTACCTTTTGACCCCTATTTTTTCGAATTGCTAAAGATGGCCGCAAAATCCGAATTTTTGAATTGTTCAAACAACGGAATTTATATAAAAGAGCCTATATCTATAAGCAAGCACCGTGGCAAATTTCAAATTTATTTGAATTTTTGACCCATGAATGACTCCATAAGTAGAGTATCTGATGACCTCATTGTAATTGCTTTTTTGGCATTTCCAGAACACCAACGAAAAAAACAAATAACTCAAGCAGATTTCTGGGTCGAAGCTGGTCCATAAGCATGTGTGTTTGATTTCAAATTGTGCGCTTTAAATTTGGCCTTTTTGTCCTTATCTTGACCTAGCCTTCACTTAACTTAACGAGGTCAACTGACAAAATGACCATTACCATCGAATTTTGCGTCTAAAATAACCCGGACAACAAGACAATATTTCCACATGGTGACCTTTAGCCACCCGTCCTTGGCCTTGACTTGTACTTATTATGAGTTTTATGATACTCTAGCGGCACCTTCTCTTAGAAGTGAAAGTGTTTTGGGTGAGTTTGGGCTCGCTGTTCGTAAAAGTCGCAGATGATTACAGTGCAGCGCAGCAGATAATTAGGAAACGTGTGATTTTTACCTTTGACCTGACATGTGACCTTGTAAAAAATGAAAGCGACATTGTCACCTGAAATGCAAAATTTGATATGTGATAGAGCCAGTTTCCCTTGTTAAGCCAGTCCAGTCCGTTTAAAAAAAAAACGCCATCAATTGTCTGCAAATTTAATTCATTCAAGATTGGTTTTTCGCACTAGTTTTAGTAATACCGAAGGTATTTTTCCTAACCTTACCGAGTCTCGAAGGACTGGAATTGCGCCATCACTAAACGACGTCTGAAGGAGATATTAAATTAAGAAATTAAGTTGTACCGACACAAGAATGTTATCATCGAGTTTTTTGTTTGAAGTTCATTTCTCATTTATTTTTTAGTCAAACACAGTCCTCTCTCTCTCTCTCTCTCCCTCTTTTCTTCGAAAATATGAATCAACACGGTTAGCAGATGCTTTGGCTAAGTTAAGTACGCAATGCTCTTTACTGTGTCTCGGGATTTTGCCCGACTTTGATCCATCCTGTACGGCGAATTTGAATATTTTGCTTGGCAACCCAAAAGAAATGTAAACGAACCGCATAGCAGAACGTGCGGCCAGGAACGTATGATGTGCGCCAAATTCCATGCAATATTTACAGTGGTGGCCATCATGCCGAAAAAGAGCGGATCATAATGAAACATTTCTTTTCAGAGTTGGAGGTGAATCAAAAGAATTTCCCTAAATCTCCTGTTCCGTGATGTGATTTTACTTACGTTTGAACCTTACCATCAGTGACACAAAATTCGTCACGTTGATTTTAACCGTTTTTAACATTACCGCCAATCTTGAGAATGTTCCTTAAAGGAGTGATTTACATTGTTTATAGGCATGAACTAGCATAATGGCAGAAATTGCGTAAATAATTTAACATCTTATGTCAAAAACCATTGGTACCTCCTTGGGTTACCCAAATAAAGTCGAAAAACTTACATTCCCTTTAAAATGTAATGACATTTCGCTGTTACTGATAGGAATGATCCTTTTATTTAGCATGGAAACCTTCAAATCAGACAAAACTTGGTGAGTCAAAGCAAAAGGTTGGTGATGCGGCAAAAGCTCTAAGTTGGTATGTCCATTTGAATAGGGAACTCCGCCTGTGTGCGAAGCCCCGAGCTGTTGGTGCAACATTTAGCTAGCCAGGTTTCCAGGGGTTTAATTCGAAATCAAATATTTGTTAGATAATGCCACTATTTACGCAACCACAACGCCACATTCCAGGACAAACTTCATTGGGAAATATACCTAGGTACACAGACGGATGCCGCAATATTCGCTGATCAATTTCCACCTTAAATAGTGCGTTTCCGATTGATAGGTAACTAATAACTAAAACGGATGTAAATACCTACATGCTAACGATGACGTTGTAAATATTTGTATCGAATAACTACCATCGCTGAATATTGGCCTAGATTTTAACGCTGATTCTCAGCACGTTATATATGTACCATATATAACTGTAGTAACTATGATTGTTCTGCATAGATGACTGTAGTAACTATAGTAACTGTAGTTATTACAGTTATCATGCAGGTACTTATCGCCTTGCTCAATACTTCAGTAACTACTAAAAGCATGACTGACTGATGGTAGCGCTCCCTTTCGAAGATTTTGTTTACAACCAGAGGAAGAATTTCCAAGACATTTAAACAGCTTTTCGTTCTTGTTTTGGCAACGAAATAAGAGAACGGAATGGGGAGAAAGACGAAAACAGAACCAGCACAAAACGGTGATAAAGCCAGATGATGAGGAAAAACGTTAAATGTTCAGAATGCCCCATCCGTTTGCGGATTCAGGATTAATACCACTGGATATTGAAGAAAACAATGTCAGAACGGGGCACGGGCAGCGAACGTACTGGCTGGTGATAAAGGTTCTAGCCAGTTTATTTTCAAAAGCAAAGGTCCAAAGTGTATTTTCGATTTGTCACGTGCGTGTAATGTAATGTGCATTACACCACGAGCGAGTATAAATATGTAGTTAATTGACGAGGCGAAGCCGAGTCGATTAACGCATCTTTATGGTCGCGAGCGGTGTAATTATTTTATCCCGCGCCGCCAAGCTATATCAAAAAGCACAGGAAGACTTCTCAGCCGTGGTTTATCAAATCGATAATCCCCATATGTTAATTAAATTTCCAGTTATCTGACGGTCGATTAAAAGATTGCCTTAACACATGCTTCAATGGCAAAGGCTGATATCGGCGTGGGATAAGTGTTCCTATGAAAAATATCTGCAAAGTAAAATGTCATGCATTTAACACTGGATCTATCTAGGATCTTTGCGGAGGTCACTTTTAACCGTTTGCCTTTTGAAAATAAACGGACTATGTATGTCTTCGGACTCGGGGCAGCGAACGCATTCGCTGGCTATTCAATTAGCTGTCTTTGGAACATTGCTGTTCGTCATATTGTGCATCCCGCAATGTGGCCTTCTTGCCTAATTATTGTACAGCGGGCTTTCCTGTGCAGCCGTCCTTGAGGGCAACGGAAAGCCGTGTACTTTGTGCAAATCTCCAGCATTCCGTTATTCAGAATACTCTTTGGGAGACCGAGGGCCGGGATAGAATCATGCTCGTAGACATTGTGCAGGATGATCTCGATCATTGTGCCAACGGGTACGTTTGTTTCAATTATCGTAGTCGGAGTTCAAGTTTGGCTGCCTTGTAAATACTTATATGATTTTACTATGGATTATTTTTTGCATATGATTTTACTAAATTTACATTTTTATTTCAAAATGGATTGAATATGTCATTGATCAGTGTACAACTTCAGAGGCAACGTGTACTTTGAACAAAGGGCATCATACTTTTCATGGATTAATTTGTGATCTTTGGATCCTGCAGATCCTGGGTCCGGGCATTTTGTCGTGGGATCTTGTGGATCCTGGATCTGACAACAAATATTATGTTGCGGATTTGGTAAATCTTGGATCTTTCGGAGAAACTTTGTCGTTGAATCTTGATGATCTTTGATCTTCCAGTGAATTTTATCGCTGGATATTGTCCAAACACAAGTGGTTGAGCAAAGGGTCTTTTTCGACTCAACTTTGACTCATTTACTTTTACCCCTGACTCTAAGTACCCTTTACCCTAAGTACTCTTTTACCCTTGACTCTAACTCAAGCAGGTGGTGAAAGTTTTTGAGTCGACTCAATCTTGAGTCGACTGCATTATCTCATTTGACCCTAGTGAATGAGTGGACTTTACTTTGACTCAAGCGTACGGATGACTCAATTCTGGTTCAAGCGACAATCCATGTGACTCAACTCCGGCTGGACTCAACCTCAAAATTTTATTGACTGACTCAACTCAGACTCAACTTATTTGAGTCAGACTTTAGCCAAATTTGACTCAACGACTCTACGTCGAGCGAACCCTGGTAGTGGTCATGACACAAGTCCGCAGATAATACAAAACGAAATTCAACCTAATCTAAATTACTTAAATTTAGGACAGATTACCGCTTATTCTTGCCACTACAAATCGGTAGTAGCGCTGATCTTAGCTTGCAGACGCACTATGAATAACATGTTTGGCTATATATTGTACCACGTTACATCATCGCCAAACACCCTGTAACCAAAACAAAACAACATTGCTCGAGTGTCCACGTCAACGAAAACCAACGAAATCACACAGGATCACACAACATGTAACCAGGAGTATCCAACAGGAGTAACCAGTAACCGACATGTAACAACTACCCACCTCATGACTTCAAACAAGCCCCATGTAAATATCATGTAAGTAAATATCGACTGCGTATTACAACTTGATCACCACCCGCGCCGACATTCGACTCTGCAGATGGGCGGCATCACCGCCGGCATCTACACGGTCCTGCCGCCCGGAGGCGTGCCGTAGCTGGAGGAGCTGCTGTAGCCGCTGTGGCCACTGCCTGGAGCATCGCCTGAGTAGGCGCACTCTTCAGTCTGTGAGCAGAGAGACGGGCTATCAGGACGGGGACAATGGCCAGTCTAGATTGTTTTGTTTATTTTGTCCGTTCACTTCCTACGGGTCATTAGTTCCTATTTACAGGAGGGTTCCTGCTAGAGATTAAATATTTCCCTAAAATCGAATACCGGCCCCACACCACACCGCCACATTAGCAAAAAATACCGGCAATATACCGGCGCTGCCATTGCCATTGCATTATCACGCATGCTCAAATATCGCATACATACCGCCGGTACTGAAAATATACCGGCATGCCGGTATGGCGGTACATAAATATTGCACCCCTGGTTCCTGTTCCTCCTCAGGGCTACGACATTGCGCGGGAGCCCACCCCGCACCTGAGTTAACCTGCTGGAGGCGGCAGTCCGAACACTCACCCATTAGGACAGCTGTCGGATCAAACTTATGGTTTTGTTGTTCTAAAATATTGCATGGGGAGAACGGGAAATATCAATGTTTTTGTAAGTAAAAATGTCTAGGAGACATTTTTAAAATGGTCGTGAAAAAGCATGTAAAGCAACACTATACAAAGTAAGGTCAAAGTCATGTGACCAGTGGCCTTGATCAACCTGAGAGCCGAGGGGCTTTTGATTGGCCTTGTTGCGTCCGGAAGGTGTGCTCGGTCGTCATGACAACCAGTGTAGGCTTGCAGCTTTACGTTGGCCTGAGGAGGCCCGCAATCCCATGGTGGATCGCTAAGCTGGCCCTCTGGCCCAGGAGGGGGAGGGCGAAACTCCGGGAGTGTCTGGGGATTGCTTTGTCCCTCCATCCAAAAATACAACCGGCCGCTACCGCAGCAAGCAAGATCAGTTAAGCCAGTGTGCTCATCGGACAGCAATATCATCTGGAGACGGCACCGCCACGTTGATCGGTTTATGTTATTGTTTTGGGTAGATCACTCGCCCATGCGTGCTCTGTAGACGTGAGTGGTTTTTGCAAGGGCTAACGTCACTAATTTGAGTATGATTGAAATGGTATTTGACGCAACAATTGATGATACAATTCATGTAATTTCACATCCTTACAAGGAGCTTTTTTCCACTACGGCAATTGCATCTACCTTCATTAAGACACTATGTGCATTTTCATTTGCATCTACATGACGTCACGTTCTGTTACAGAACGTCACGCCCCCACATTACAACACTCCCTCAAAACAACCTTCCTCCCTCCTTCATTTGTACTCCCACGTGACATCATTTTTATCAATTACTGAACATTCCCCGTGAATCATTTCCCCACATGTTACCATCATCCCCAAATGACTCAAATCAACAGTCATTTCCTAGCCTCCCCCTCGCCTACACGACGGCGTGGTCACCTGCATCCCGTTGGCGTCGGAGCACTGCAGGCAGGACATGCCGTCCCTCTGGACCTCCTTGCAGCTGCCGTTCCTCTTCTTCTGCTTCATCTCGGCTAGGATGTCGCCCACGGCTTCACGGGTGTCCTCAAAGCCTCCGGTCGCTTCGCCAGAGTAGTCTTCGTAGGTCCTGGGCGCTTCGCGGGGGCTGTCCTCATATCTTCCGCCAGCTTCGCGAGAGTTGTCCTCATATGTCCTGCCTGCTTCGCGGGAGTTGTCCTCATAAGCTCCAGGTGCTTGGCGAGGGCTGTCCTCATAACGGTCTTGTGCTTCGCGAGGGTAGTCTGCGTAGGCTCTTGACGCTTCGTGGGTGTCCTTGTAGGTTTGCCGGGTGATGTTTGGGTCTTCATCTACAGCAAAGAACAGATAATTTTCTACTTTCTTTGGCATCACGATAACGCTAAGAAGATGCGTAGTGTGCGGTTAATTTAAAATTTACTATGGAAAATAGTATGTTCACAAAATATTATTCGGCATTTTACTAATGTATCCAATCATGTATCACATCCAATATAAATGGTAATGTTCCATTGTGTTTCATACGAATTAGCACGAACAAAATCGTATATCTTTTGCCCTGGAATGCGTCAGTGGAAATGTGTCTTCTTAGAGTAAAGCAATTGATCACTAAGAACACAATGAAACTCACCATTAACATAGTCGCGGCTCTTCGGTTTGCCACTTCGATAGCGTCTTCTTTGGTCCCGGTGTTTGTGTCTCGCGTCCTTGCCTATGTCTCTGTCTTGTCTCTCGTCTGCCTCATCGTGGTACCGTCCCGAATAGTGCGCCGAGTCGGGCCTCTTCGGGTACCTCCTCTTTTGCTGTCCGCGTAGACGATGCCTGTCCTTATATTTCTGTCTCTGGTTGTCATCATAGTCCTCTACTTGAGTACCATCGTAGTCTTCCTCAGATTGCTCGTCCTCATAGTCCCTCAGATCGTCCTCATAGTCTTGATCTCTCTCGTTATCTTGGTGACGCCGTCCGCTTCCTCGCCGGTTGCCACGGCGACCGTTTCCATGGAAACTAGAGTCGCGTTGATCGTCGTAATCGTGGTGGGGATAGCGTTTTCTAGTAGGATTTCTTGTGGGGTGATCGGTGTAGTCACCTTCGTAGTCGTCATTTGATGGATAGTCACTGTCTTGGCGTTTGCCGTCATTGTAGTCTTCGTCATCGTAATCCGCATAAGCATCCTCGATTTGCGGTTTTCTCTGGTAACTGAAAAGGGAAACCATGAGGTGAGATTGTTATATAGGATAACATTCCATGCTCAGATGACAGAGGGCTGAGGGATGAATATTAAATGATTTGAAAAAAATAATTAAGTTATTCATTTAGTCAGTCATTCATCCATTCATCCATTCATTCACTAGCATTATTTAACAATTTTGGCTATATCTTCATATTTTTAGACAACCGTTTAAAATTATGCTGCATGATAGTTCCCTTAAGCTCTGCTCTCCCTTAAGGAAGCATCATGTGACCTGAAGTGTGCCACGTTTTGGACATAGCTTTGTCATGACCATCCCTGTTATATCCCACTACCATACTTTTGATCTTACCCGTACTCTGAACTTGTGAACGAACTGACCACTACCCTGCCCTGTTGATTTTAACCTTTACCATGACTTGTTGATCTTACTGTACTCTGGTATGCTGACGTGACCCATACTGACCTGTTCTTCTTTGATCGTCCGTATAGATCGAACTGGTCGTGGTTTCTCTCCCCTGTTCTGGTGCTCTGCTCATGGTCATGAGAATGTTGAAGGTTCTCACGTGGAGCGTATCTGGGAAAATGGAACGTGCTGGTAAGAAATAACTACGCCGCGTTCCGAAACATGGGGGACGGGAGCATTCTGAGGTTGATTATTTAATGCAGCGTCCATAGGCGTTATGTTGAAATCTGAGCAAATGAGATGACTTGTCCTCCGATTCCCATGAGGTGAAGCCGACTAGAAAGTGATGAAGTGGTGAAATAAAGAAAGTGGCGGTACGAGAAAGTGCGCGTTCACAATAGTCACCGAGAGTATCCACAAAAAGATTGTTTTTGAGAAGCTTTGTTTGGTAAGATAAACATATGACCTGGTAAACAATCGTATTTTTTTAATCACGTAATACGAAATTCAAACGAATTCGTTTCCTCAGTGTGTGAAAAGGTATAGGTAATGGAGTAATTTTCATAGCCATGTCTCCCATTATAAAAATAAGTCTTTTACATCAAACTGTCACATGCAACGCCTTTCTCGCGCATAAAAAAATACAGATATTTCCTTGACCATGTTTGAAACAAATTTAATTAGAAACCAGCTTAGAATTGGGGCTGAAATGTTGTTATTATTACATCTTTGTGCCGTTATTTGTTATTAATCAAAGTGCAAATAAGTAGTTTGTACTGAGTATCGTACCTGAAGTAAGGGTCGTTGTCATCTTCCCTGGGCAGGTAGCGTTCGTAAGGATCCTGTTCCGACTCGACGTTCTGCCGCCCCTGTTGACGGCCGTATTCGGCATAATGAGGCTGGTACAAAGCCCGGCGACGCGACCCCGCCGAGGTCAGGTCACCAGAGGTCACCGGGTCACTAGAGGTCACAACAGTGTCGTCAGATGGTGCGCTTTCGCTAGAGCTCGAAGCAAGATGTTCCGCTACTTTTGAAGTATGCTCCCGTTCACTGGGAGCGGCATTTTTCTTGGCGTCCTCGAGGCTGTGAGAAGTGTTTTCATCGGAGATAATGTGAGCAAGTGATCTACTTACTCGGCGTGGCGACTTAGTGATTGGTACAAACCCGTTCTGAATCACGCCTGGTGTAAACTTCTGAGCATTCGACGTGGCTCCAGGGATCACAGGTTTCAGAGTAGAACCGCTCCGCTTGTTCTCTTCTTTGCGACGATTTCCGGCCTTGAATTGCTGATCTTTCTCATCCTCATAATCTTCAAACAGATCGTCATCATATTCCTCACTTGTCTCCGCTTCTTGGTAACGCTGCTCGCCTCTGAGTCGGTTGCCAGGGCGACCGTTGCTATGGAAACCAGCATCGCGTTGGTCGCCGTAATCGCTGTAATCGTAGTCGGGATGACGCTTTCTGTTAGGGTTTCTGATGGTAGAGCTTGAGTAGTCTTCTTCGTAGTCGTCGTAGGAAGGATAGCCGCTTTCTTGACTGGTATCCTCGTGGTGGTCTTCGTCGTCATAGTCCGCGTAGTCGTCTGCCACCTGTGGTCTCCTCAGGTGGCTGTAAAATAAACCAAAACATGCAAGTGATTCCTAATAGTGCAAGGAATCGGAGAAGAATAGTGTTTATAAGCAGCTGAAATCGGAGATACGGTGACTTCAAGCCTTTGTTTGACACGCCACTTACATCCATCATTGAGTACCCCCGTCCCACAATCATGACACTGACACCTGACACTGACACCTCCAACCGGCACACTGACACTGGCGGATCCAGAACGAGGGCTGCAGGTGGTTTGGGTGGGCTGATTTTTTTTAAAACCAAATTTGCAAAACTCATCGGATTTGGTTTCCTTGTGCCCTATAAGACAGTTTAAAACAAACATGCTTGAGTAAAAGTTCATT
Source organism: Balanus nubilus (assembly GCA_031763405.1). Taxonomy (NCBI): domain Eukaryota; kingdom Metazoa; phylum Arthropoda; class Thecostraca; order Balanomorpha; family Balanidae; genus Balanus; species Balanus nubilus. The sequence continues at coordinate 12,551 of JARFNZ010045311.1, forward strand.
AGATTTCCTTCTGAATTATAAAATGTGTCGAATTTCGCCGATTTCAGACGATTTGGGGGGGGGGGGCTAAAGCCCCTGCCGACCCCCATTGGATCCGCTAGTGCACAATGACACCTGATACTGACACCCTCACTGGCACACTGGCACCCTTGGGCACCACTATCATGAAGGTATCTTAGCCCAGACCAGTCTCCATGGGTCTACCAACTCTGAGCCCGGCCCAGCCCGAGCCAATGAGCAACAAGCCCAGGCCCAGACCAGGTCTGGTTTAACTTATAATATTTAGACCCAAGCCCAGCCCAGCCGATATCGATTATTCAATAAACACTTCAGTACCATGGGAAAATACAATCATCCTAGCACATTTACTTTAATACAATGCATACATGTGTAATAAACAGGTAGTCAAATTATATCATTGTCATCACGTATGCTAATATAACCTCATGATTGAATATGATTCAACTTACGTAGAATTGTTCATATATTTTCCAAATTCTTAGCCCTTAGCCCATAGGGCTGGCCTGGCCCATGACGAACACTGACCCAGACAAGGTCGCCTGACCCGAACCCTGACCTGTTGACCTGACCAGCACTGACCTGTTCTGCCGAGGCCGTCCGTACAGGTCACGCTGCTCATGGCTGACCCCCGTTCGACCGGCCTGTTCAAGGTTGTGTGAATGCTGGACACTCTCCCGAGGTGCGTACCTGTAAGGTGTTTGTTCCGCTTGAGTTGTATATGAATTGTAGACGTGTGATCATAACATGTGGCAAAATAAAGTAAAGACTACTACAATCAGTGCCAATACAAGAAGGTATAAAAAAGTGGTAATTATTCATTTAATGGGTAATTCAAAACAAAACTCGGCATATCTTCGCCACGACAATGGAATATTAATTAGAGCTAACAAATCAAACATATTTTTCGTCATATCAAGTGGCCAAAGTCCGATCATAAATGGGAATTTGGGGTTATCAGTTAAGATTTTCCCTGCATGGGGGACCCTCTTGCTGGCAGGCTTCCGGAAATCTCTGCCCCGCTAGACAAAAACTGTGGCGCCGCCACTAGCCGGACATTGACTCGCAATTATAATTTAGTTTAATTTGTTATTATTTATACCCTATCTTTCAGCACTCGGGATTGTCATACTTCCTCTATGTCGAGGTACCTGTAGACACCTCGGAGCGGGCCTCACCTGAAGTAGGGGTCGTTGTCATCTTCCCTGGGCAGGTAGCGTTCGTAAGGATCTTGTTTTGACTCGACGTTCTGCCGCCCCTGTTGACGGCCGTATTCGGTATAATGAGGCTGGTACAAAGCCCGGCGACGCGACCCCGCCGAGGTCAGGTCACCAGAGGTCACCGGGTCA
>JARFNZ010045532.1:0-23012 GCA_031763405.1 Balanus nubilus
AGGCGGTCGTGGATATTTTGAAGTCTATTATTTCCAAGGAACATCATCGATGTAATGTTAAAGTTGTCAAAGCTCGAAAAACTGCAACATCCAATCACTGCATTATGTAAGTTGACTCAAGATTATGAGTCTACTCAACGTTGACTCGAGCAGCGTCCAGGCAACTCAGCTTTGACTCAACTAAGACTTAACTCAACACTCAATTGTTTAACCGACTCAACTCTGACTGAACTCATTTTGAATCAAAGTCGACTCAAACTTGACTTGACTCCGAATTTAGCACAACCCTGGCTAGCATTCGAAGTAATTAAGCAGTAGTCACCAAACGCCATTTACTCACGTAGTTTTCCTTGAGGTCGGGGTGGTCCGTCTCTAGGCCGTCGTCCAGGATGGTGACGACCACGCCATGTCCAGTCACGCCCTGAGACCACGCCCCCTGCACGTTCATATCGAGATTGTCGCCGCGGTTCTGTGGAGCAAAGGTCAATGTCAGATGAGTGAAGGTTAGGGAAGGCCACCAGTCAGGTCCGTATAGGTAGCCAGTCGGTTGGGGCCAGGCGCGGTTACCGGTCGGGTCACCAGAGGTGGTCAGATCATCAAAGGACAACGCCCTGTCCACTGACCACGCCTACCCAGCCTGACCACCGGCACAATCACAAATCATCACAGGTCATCGCAGTCAGGTCATGTCATCACACCTACACACGATAACAGCCTCTAAACACGCTACGTGCGACCTCCTCTGGAGCCTCCAGGGACCCTGACGATCTATGGGACGGCCGGCTCGACACCGCCCACCGCCCACCGCCCACCGCCCGGCGGCGGCGGCGGCGGCGCGTCAGCGGAATGAGGGGAATGTGACGGACTGTTTCCGCTAATGGGATGGTACGGCGCGGCGGAAATGGCACCGCTGCGGCCGGGAGCGGTGTGCGGTGTGTGCCGGGTGTGCCGGGGCCCGGGTGGGACCTGCAGCGAGGAATAACGGGCACGATGTGGGTCTGGGTGTCGCCCGTCCGAGACCAAAAGGTTCAGGTGTGAGGATGTATGTAAGTATAGAGGAATCCCGACCAGTGCAGGGAGGCGTGTGAAACGCATGCATGAATTTACTAATTCTGTTATCATGCGCAATATAAACACAGCTCACTACGATGTCATCCCCATGAATCCCCTGAATCATTAATAACTCAAATATGCTGAGGGACAGACCTCGAAAAGTGTCGATACAGCAATGTCTTTTATGTGAGAAATTTCGTAGCATGAATAGAACGGTTTCTGGTATTGCGCACTAGGTTTTCACCGTTTTCTTCTACCTCAGCCAGTTCAGTTCAGCGGACTAGATGGCATCTGAAGCGAATCGCCTGATGATGACCATAAAGCAATGCTTATAAAAACAAGCTCATCGCGAAACCAAACACACGAACGAGAAAGAGAAGGAAATGAGGCTACGATGAAGACAGGAAGAAGGAGTAAGGTAAGAAAGCGATAAGAGGAACACAAACAACCAAACGAAGAACTACGAACATCGCCCAAAGGCGACGTTTCGGGAGTCATATCACAGCCACGGTCTGGGAATGGTAAACCATCATCAAAGCCAGGTGGCTTGGAGAGATGCACCCTGATCAGTTCCGACATCCACTCCTTCATCCCTCTCTCCTGCATCAGACAGCCAGTCCAACACCGGCATGGCAACTCGCCGAGAGCACACAAACTGGCCTTTGAAGCCGGAATCGGAGTCAGCCCCGGTGCTGGTGAGGGCAGCGGGCGGCGGCGGTAGGTTAATCGCCTGGGGCATCGGCCGGCGGTTGACTGACAGGTGCAGGCGGCGCGGCGGGGGCACGGCTCTCATAGCCTCACCGCCCCACCGGCCGGCCCAGACCCCACCTGGGCCTGGTCAGCAGCGGTCGGCCAGCTGGACAGCCAGCGGTCGGTAGCGAGAAACAGACCACCGGTCATCAGCCGGGCCGGTCACACGCAATGATCGTAACCCAGCCGGCGGTGGGTAAATACAGGCCTATGCTATCTATGTATCCATCGCGCCACCGCCGCAGCCTCAGAGACTGCCACCAGAAACGGCAGCGGCGGCGGCGGCGGCGGCGGCGGCTGTCTGGCGGTGGCTCAGCCGCCAGCATCGCCGGCCACTCTGTAATCAAGCCGCCGGCCCGGGGCACGCCAACATTGGTCACGCACTGACACCCGGCATATTGGCTACCGACGCTGGCGGCGGCAGCGGCGGTGGTGGCAGTGGTGGAAGGCAATGGGATCACCGACACTGACAGGCGTGAATAAAGGATGAAACGGGTAATATGATCACGGAGACTTTGCAGGTTACGCTGAAAACAGCACAAATTCTGTAGACCGCAGGTCCGAAACATTTCAATAAAAAATGTCCTCTGTATGGGTCTCATTTTCGCCGTATGAATTTACAGTGTTTGCATTCGTGTCACAAGGTTGCATTAAATTGCTATTCATTATAGACCACCGATGCAATTCCGCCCGGGAGAGAAAGGCGATAGCTTGTCAGTATCGTAAAACGTACCCTGTGTCACCGAACCAGACAGCAGCTGTCCAGTGCCGAGCCAGTCAAAACAGCTCTGTCACCAGGTTAATAAATGCAAGGTCCAACGCCGTTACAATAGCCACCAGGGTTAGATACCTGCTGTCCTGGCTGGGTCGCGGACGCTATCTTTTTGATGTCACGAAATGGCGGTGGTGAATTCGGTGTGGCGCAGCGTGATGAGGGCCAGACTGACCGTGGAAGTCAGAGCGGTGTCCAACATCCCGTCGGCCGCCCAACTAACGCCCGTCGGCCGCCAGCTCTTCAAACAGCTCAGACACGCCCACGAGAGTCTGTGGCTGACAGCCCAGAGACAACAGGGCCATGACAGGTCGGCTGCCGGCTCGCGTGACCGCACAACGTGCCCTGCATGCAGAATGCACGGACCGATATAGCTCTTCCACGGAGAAACAACAGAGCAAAGTCGAATTCCACGTACCTGTGCCCGGCTGCATTCCATATTAAAGGGTTGACCGCACGAGCTGCACGTTATTGTCGGAATCACCTCCCGCCTAATCATCATCGTGCAATATTAAAGCGAACAGACGACTTCCGCACCTCAACCCAGTAACAAAGTCGCCGGCCAGCGCACATTTCACTACAGATTCACATTCACGAAACAACTGACCCGACCGCGCCAGCTGGCAGGCCGGTTGCTTGCCAAGCCGGTTGATTACCATACAACTGGAGCCCAGCATCCGCATTCCTTGGTCGGCCACGTAGTACGTAAGCGCTTAGTGTAGGGCGGCCGGCCCACGGGAGCTGACTCTGCGACCGCAGGGAGGACCGGCCTGGCGAGCCGCCGCCCGCAATGACGCACACGTCCGCCTAGCCATATGCCCGGTTCTCACTGGTACAAAGCGTAAACGAAACGCCACCGAACGTAGGCTAAAACGTCACCAGAACGGAGCCAGAACGTGACCAGACCGTCTCTGGTTTGATGAAAAGTTTAGCACTGCTCAACTTTTGACGGACGGCCTGGTCCCGTTCTGGCTACGCTCTGGTTATGTTTTAGGTACATACATACGTTTGGTGACGTTTCGTTTGCGCTTAGTCCAGTGATAACCAGGCATTACGCAATGGCAAGGCCAGTTGTGGCACGCTGCTACAACAGGGTTCTCGCAGCTGGCGATCGATGGTGAGGGAAGTGGTAAAAAGTCTACAGGCAATTTCGCAAGAGGTTGGATGCGCCCTATACTGTTCTTCTTTCTTTAGGGTGGTGACTAGTGAATGAAGATGCATTTTGTATTAAACGGTTATGAATGTAGCATCTCAATCGATAAGTAATGTTCAATAGTCGATAGTTGGCCACATGCTGTTCCTAACGGCACTACAAATGTTTGCGCGACGGTGTTACCACTTTTTGTCTAGCCCCTCACCCCCGTTTTCGCAGCTCTGTGGCCTCGAGCGCAGCACGAGCCGATCGCAACAAAGCCGGCCCCAGATAAGCCGTCATCGTTCTCTGAGCTCGGTCTCAACACAAGCCAGCTATCGGGACGGGCTGACACAGCCAGGGAGGAAGATGGACCGGCTATCGCGGCACGACGCTCCGCGAACGGCACTAAATATAGATAATTCTGCTCCCTACTCAGGATGATTCACCCTCGTGGAAGATGCTGCCCGGTGTGAGTCAACCGCAGTTACGAAAGTAAAAGTAAGCAGCTATCCGACTCAAGTAACACAGATGTGCTATTCCATATATGTGCCTCGACAGTGTCAAAAGCTTCGAGGATTTTAAACCTCAATAATATCACGAAATTATGAAGATTATACGGGCTAGATGTCTTTTCAAACGATGTATGTTTTGCCGGACGATTGCCTACAAAATAGGTCCAACGTGAGCGATTATGCAAACACCTATAGCAATTGCAAATATTCAGAACACGCACCGCAAACGATGCCAGCCCTTGGCGCATCCTTAGGTCACGTGACGAAGACAGGGACTTCATGACTGGTCCCTAGGTAACCCCAAACCAGGATAACCCTTCGATCAGACACGTGACCAACCCCGATCGAGGGACCACCAAAGCGCTAACCACTGACGCGCCCTACCCCTTGGCTCCTCCCCCCTCCCCATCCATCCCAGCCCGACCATCTCACCTCCCTGCCTCACATCTGCTGCTGCCTCCGCAGATACTATGCCCGGAATATTACTCGGATCAATACAGAGAGCCGATTAAGCCGCCTCACACCCGGCGGACGCCTTCCCACGCCCCCTATTGTGGTGCTCGGACCAGAGGCGAAGGCCTGGGGCAGACACTGCCAGCGTAAGTAAGACATCAACCGAACTGGGACGGACCGAGCTACTACCGCCCCATGCCAGACCACCACCATCGCCGCCGCCGCCGCCGCCGCCGCCGCCTCCTAACTCAGTCGTCCCAGCCGCACCTTTCAACGCAGCAGGCCCATCTGCCAGCCTGACGAGTTTGTTTGGACTTGGCGCCTCGGAAGCGATTAAAGTGTCCGTCACTCGGTCCGGTCGGCTCTCTGGCGGCGGTGGACGGTCGAGCGGTGTTCCCGAGGGGCACAAACACTGCCTGGCACGGGGTCGCCGTTCCCGTCTCTGTCGCTGTCGCCGCCCACGCAGCAGGCGTCGTCGCCGCCGCCGCGCCGCAGCCGTCCCAGCCGTCGCGGGCGACGGGGACCGACGCGGGCCATCTGGAGCGGGCTCCGCGGCGCACCGGCGTGGCGTGCTGGGTGGGGCGTTTGATGGTCCCGGCCGTGCCAGGCAGCCGTGTCGCCGCCGCCCCGCTGACGAAAACCAACAGCTACCCACGGAAAAACTGCCCAGAAATACCGGAGGCATCACGCGTGTCTGACGGTGCAGGGGGTTTGGCGTGACGCCGGAAACCACCTGCCAACGTCGAAAGATGAACGTCGAATGTTAAACGGAGAACAACGAATGGTGAATGACGAACGATGGACGGTGAATGAACTATGGACGGTGAATGACGGGCGTCGAACAGGCGACGTCCGGCAAACGACGAATTACGACACACGACGCGCCTCTCAACATCACGCGACAACACGTGACACGTAACACGTCAACGTGACCCCAGGTGACCCGCCGGGGGGGGGGGGGGGGGAGAGGCCTCCGCCGCCGCGGTGCTCGCCAGGCACCTGAGCCGGCCGTCGGCGAGCCGTGTCGGAGTTTTGACTGCGCGCCAGACGGGCGGCGGCGGAGCCGCTCCGGTTGCAGCGGAGCACAGCGCGGGGCCGACTGCGGCGCTCAGGTGACCTGCCTGCCGGTCGGCCAGCTGCGCCGCTGCCAGCCTCGCCAGCGGCGGCTCGACACGACTTCCCGCCAGCGGCTCGACACGAGTCCCGCCAGCGAGCTGAGCCGACCGCCCGGGAGCGACTCGACAGTCGACCGCCTCGCCGACGCCAGAGAGCAGCGAGAGACCCGGCAACGAGTCGGGTCTACAGCACCGCACAGCGCCCGACACCGATGACGGGTGTGCCAGTTGGCCCCGTGCACCGGGTGTGCCAGGCCTACTGGGAGTACCCCGTGTTCTGCACGTGGGTGGCACGGTCAGGCAGACGGGCTTCTGGCACGGCCGGCACGGCGGGGCAGGGCGGAGAACGACCAGGCACGACAGGCCAATGTTCGGACTAGAGACGTGCACCGAGACATGGAATGTCAGCCAATTACCGCAGGTGCTATGTAGAAAAACATAAGGGCTGCCAGGAAGGGGTTGGGAAAATGTGTGATCAGTCATCGCATGATGACTGAGCGATGAAAGCGCAGACCACCATGGTGTGAATACATGAAACGGGTTCGTCATTAGGGCTCCTCTTAGCATTCATTGTGCTGGGCCGATCCCCAGATTCCTGCAACAGGTTAACCTTCTGAGCTTCAAAATGCTAAATTGAAGTGACATGTAATATATATTTCAGCTTCGTTACATTAAATAGCTGGACGGAAAGGGTGCCTTCCAGTTACAAGAACACGGACCACCACCACCACGGTCCCCGGAAATAGCCCGCTTCATTAACCCCGTTAGTGTTACACACCAGAACGAATCGAGGTCGGCTGGCCACAGCCGCCACCGCGACTTAAGCTGAACCCAGACATCACGCCACACGTCAATACAGCAAGGTCGGCTCCAGAACCGAGCACAGAGAGTGCTTAATAAAGCAGCGCAAGTAACTACGCCGATGTCTCCAGCGCAGATGGACGATGCGATAGGATCGACCTGGGTCTGCAGCGAACCGCACTAAGAACTGACCACGCCCCACGCCAAGGACATCGGGTCGTCTACTCATTAACGAATGACACCGTCGACACGCACACACTGGCAATGTGTCAGCCTTATGTAAGAATAGACCAAGAGGATACAAAACAGACGCGCGGAGAAAAACTAAACCTTGTTTTGACAGAAGTACTAAGAAGCGTGCAATAACAGAACGAAACAAAGAGTTGCGGTAAACGACAGAATTCTGTGTAACTCTAGCTGGTTATGCGTTTGACAATAGAAAACGACTTAAATTTCCCAGGGGCCAGTTGCGGAAACACTCAGCCAGTACATTTGTTCTCCAGTGTGCAATATTTTCAACTCTCTCGGGGAACCTGGCAACAAGTTCCATTTAGTACAGCGGAAACCCGTGCGCTCCGCAGAGAACTTCCCACATCTCCACAGCCGCGGCCGTGCTTCACATATGTCAGACGGCGGGGCCTCGGTGTGGGGGCATCGGGCGCGAGTTAAAATGAGCCAGCTTCCCTCACACCTCACACGGAGAAATAAATATCACTGTCCAGCTGCAAGACCAGCCAGCCGGCCTGCCATCCAGCCTGCCAGACGGCCGAACAAACTGGAGGATCAGTGACGATGGTGATGACGATTGAGATTTAAGGACACCAAGGCCCGCGACTGTCTTGATGATATGCCGCTCACGTCACGTAGTTACGTGGTGGCCACTTACCTAAACGTACGCAAGAGGTGGGACAAGCTAGTCAGGCCAGCATCATCGCCTCTACTCTACAGCCGAAGTGTTGCGGCAGAAAACCAAAGGCGGATCCAGAAAGGCGGTTATGCGGGCCAAATCTAAAAAAAAAACGCACAGAATTGTGAAAACTCATTGGATTTCGCTTCCTTATGCATTGGTAGTTGATATAAAACAAACTTCCTTTCTTAATAGTTGCTTAGTTTTTATCTTACCGGGTATATAGGGAAATGTAAATTTTGTGCCGATTTCGGGTGTTCCTTGGGGTCATGGGGGATTGCCCCCCGGATACACCCTTGCAAAACAAATGTGTGTTCTAAATGAGAGCGCAACACAGCGAGCGGGTTTGCCAGCCTGCTACCAAACACGGTAGGGTACGGCGCGTGACCGCCGGCCCCCGGGGACTCCAGCTCCGGCACGACCACGGGCATCACCCCGGGAGTCGCGGTCACGTCCTGTTCCAGATCCGGGCCGCACTCCGCGGATCCATCAGCGTCACAAGCAGCCAATAATGGACGGGTGACGTCATTCGCATATAACCGGTGGTGTTTGATGTAGTCAAGGTAGGTGACGTCACATGTAGCTAACAGCATCAGGCAACAACTATGCGGAATTGAGCGCAGGAAACCAGAGCGTCCTCGCCGCCTCCACCACCGCCCACGTCTCGTCGTTACACCCACTGGCAGCGGGTGTGAGGCAGGCCCGGCGCACTGGCGCAGAGCAACGAGCCCAGGGTCTCTCTCCCTCAGTCCAGCACTGCGGCTAGCCGCCAGGGTCAGGCTGTGGCTGTCCGTGACCGTGGCCACAGAAACCGCCCGACGCCACACTACCGACACCCGTGCTGGCCAGGGCGGCAGGGCGGCTGCACCGGGCGGCGGCGGTGGTGGCGGTCGTGGTGGTGGTGGTGGTGGTGGCGGCGGTGGCCGGCTCGGAACCGGAGACGGGAGAGCGTCGTGTCGACCTTGCACCCAATCCCGTTTCCCGTGTGGCCGCCCCGGCCTTGGAGTGGCCGGGCCGTCACAGCACGGGCCGAGGTTCGCCGGCGTCCCCGGCCGGCCGCGCCCAGCACACCTTCGCAGTCAACCAACCGGAACACCTCGAGACGGGCGTCAGTCATCAGTCACCATCGATCAGTCGCCAGGCAACGGTCCTCGCCACGGGTGACGGTCACCAGGCAGTCAGGACATCGGGCGTTCAGGCATGCAATGACGTCTACATGAAGCTGTAAAAATGAGGAGCTCACGATTCAAATGTAGCCACAAGACAGTGTGGCGTTTATAAGGACCCGCTTGCCGCATTTGGACGTAGAACCGACAACGCCTGCGCTTTCCGCCGACGGTCTGCATCATACAGCCGCCTCGGAAACGAAACGGCTCATCTCTTAATGGATAGGCTTAGCACTGAGCATGCTCGATGCAAGCTATCATAACTGGATCCGGACCGCTGCCCCCGCACCGGATCTTCCCATTAGCCGGCTAACAAGGTAAACAAAGGAGGGCGAGCGTGTTTACCCAGTGGTTGATCCTAGGCTTCTTCCAGACGACCATCATTTGGGCCGGTGCCAGTCGTTAAACGCCATCAAGCCCACCCTCAGATGGTAAGAGAACCATCCAATTAGGAAAAATACACAACACACATCCCAGCCCAGATATCGATTTGATCGCTCAAGTAAGCAGCTCAATGTTATTGTTTGACGTTCGCAACACAGCAGTACTAAGAGAGGGCGTCCTTTGTTAGAGCGTAACACTAAATAAACGAAATAAATTGCAGAGTGATATATTCGATCGCATGAAACACGATTACAAAGGACTAAGCATGCACTAGGTTCCAGATAACAGATAATCCTTTCGATATTCGGACTCAAAGTTTTCAACACCCGATCAATCAGCAAAAAATACTTTCAAGTGATCCCAAGTCTCGCGCAAGACATAATGGATCCGTCGCTTTCGAAGCGACAATGCGCACCAATTAGATAAATACCGCGGCACCGTCTGTCTGGCAGACAGCGAAGTCCTCCGTTCTCAGATCCTACAGCTGGCAGAACCCACGTCTAATAGCCCAACATCACTTAGCGATGTTCGTAAAACTGCTTCTTAAAACTGCATAAGTTTCTCCTTAAATGTGCAGGCTGCGAACAAACAACTGCACTCGACAGCAACAAGAGAAACTTTTCTGGGCTCTGAGGCGACTGGTTGGACGTCCCACACAGTAGCATCGCCGTCGGAGATGCAAACGCTGGAGATGTCCGCCCCCGCTGCCGGCGTGACGGCGCAGTGGATCGGGCAGGTCCGCACGACCGTGACGTGCATCAGAGGGCGGTGCCACGCGACCCGTCACGGCCCGTTACGGTCCGTCTCGACCCGTTACGACCCGTCACGGCAGCCGTCACAGCGACACCAGTGACTCGTCGCCACCGCTACGCTGTTTGGAGTTCGGCGAGCTCAACTGGATGGCCAACGGTGCGGGCATCTCTGGATCACGTGCCTCAGAGGACCGAACTCCTGATTGTCCCATCAATAATCATAACAGATGATAACCATAAATAATGGCAAATAGCATAGCAGATAAATCCATCTGTTACAATCTCTGGCGTCCACAGAAATTAAAATATTTTCACATTCATATCGCACTTGTTTTCGTCCATTTCTCCAGATATCAAGCGGAGAGCACGGGGTGCAACCCTGATCCGTTGATGTTGCATCGATTGTCGCCGTACAGGTCCCCGTAGGCATTCGCCCCTGATGTCCCCGAGGCGCGAGGATCGGTGGCCGTCATGTCAGACAGGCGAAGGACACCTGCCCACCGGATACATCACACAACGGTCAGCTGCTCCCCACCCCACCTCCACACAATCAGGCGGCAGGAAATGCCGACCCAAGGAGTGGCAGGAGCGACAGGACAGGTTTCACCGGGACCGCGGCTGGTTCGGCAACAAAAACACGCGATTCGATCCAGATGGTGTTGTGCGAATTAAATGAGCGCGTCACTAGCTGGAACACGATAAGCGGCGAGATTATGATGGCGAAATCAAGCCTGAAGCGTGCAAAAACTGACAGAACCTGCTACGCGCGAAAGCGTGCCCAAGGTAACGCAGTTAGCGAGGATAACTAAAACCAAACACACTTCACCATAGCGACGCAGCGTTTGCACTTTGCAGTCCTGCGCGTTCATTCGTAAAACATAAACCATACCACACGAGCCAGTATCAAGTCCATCCCCAATCAACCGCCTGCCATACATCCATGGGATATATGGGATGCCTCCATTGACTTCGAAGCGACACGCCAGCTAAAACATGGCCACGTCGAGCCATTTATTTCCAGGCCACCTCATAGCGGCTGTCTCGCTGCCAATATTGCAAACCTCACTCCACATTATGACATTACGTGGGTGGGCCCCGGGAACTCGGCAGACACTGACGTCACTCAGGGCAATGACGTCACGTGGGGCACCGGCGAGAACACGTCGAGACGAGCTCGACCAGTGCTGACGCGGCCCGGATCAGACATGATCTCCGACACTCGGCAGCGGCACCCACCATACACCGACCGGAGCGCCAGACGCCGACTCAGCGGCCGGCCGGGCGTGGGGTGGCCACCTACCACCCTCGTCGCTAAGTTAAACGGCAGGATGACCCTTGCCACATGGTTCCACATGGTCACAGCGGCTCAGCTCTGGAGCTTTACCAGCAAGAGTCTCAGAATCTCAGCATCTCTGAAAAAAGAAGGTTAAGATGAAGAAGAAGGTTAAGATGAAGAAGAAGAATAAGATAAAGAAGATGACGATGATTGGAGTTTGTGGGCGCAGCGACCAAAGTCAAGATCTTAGCTCTGGAGATACGTGCGAGGTAGCTTTTGGCCAAACAGCCACACAAAGGGTTTTGTTCTAATAGTATCTTTAAGCTCTTCCCATAACGGTTTGAAGGGGATTGGAGTAGGTTAGAGAAAGCAACGCAGGCGCAGGTCCTTCTGTGGGTTGGAGGGAGCATCCACGGGAACGATCCGAGGAGCCTGAAGGAGATTGAAGCCAGCTAGAGTTGCGACCAGAGCAAACCCAAATACAACAAATAACATTACAACGACGAGCAGACTACAGACATCGGCATCCAGAGCGTTGCAATCCCGAACGCACCCTCGGCGAGCGGCGACCCGGCACCATCGCAGCCGGAATTCCATACGGCCGACATTGACCCGAGGGCATCGTGACGTGGTGGGAGCCAAACGAACTGAACCGCCGTGACCCAGATACGGGGCACCCGCTCGTGCCTCGTCCAACCTCGGGCGGGCCGAGCCGAGCCGGGCCGAGCCGGGCTCGAGGAAGGTGAGGAAGGGCGAGATGAGCCAAGGAGAGGCGGCCAGAGGTGAGGCGATGTGAGGTCACGTGGGACGGGATGTGACGAGAACGAAACGAGGCGAGCCGTGCAGGGCTGTGGTGAGCTGAACAAAACAAACTGCCTTGAATGAAGAAGACGTCTACCTCTCTGCCCGTGGGGCGGCACACCTAACGCCACCTCGCCAACTGATCACGACAGTGGTGGCATGACAACAGTGTCAGAAAAGTGGCCCGTTTCTCCATTTTTCTGAACTTGGAAATTGTATTCCATGAAAACTTTGACTATAAATAATGATAATTTGTAGTCTGTGAGTCCAAATGGCAGGAGAAGATAGACAAAACAAAATAGCATGCATTATTATTTTTCAGGCTGCTATCATCATAGGAGTCAGGATAAAATTGGATTGTGCTTATCTTTCAACATTACGCCTATGGCGTTGCATGGAAAGAATCGAGTTGAGAACTCTCGACCGCACTCCCCCGTAGCTGAAAATGTGTCGTGGTCGCTCCCTGAGTGAAATTCTGGCTACACGCCTGATTTGTATACACATACAAATTTGTTCTGCCGATGGTGAGGAAATTTGTTCTGCAAACTTAGATCCTGAAACCACTTTTCTGACACTGCATGACAATGCAATGAACTTATCACCCCAGTGCAATGAACAACCACCGCCATCGCTACCGCCACCGCCACCGCCACCGCGATCACAACCCGAGGCAGTCAGTCAGGTGAGCGGGCGTCGACACCGGCGACCAAATTAAACGCTTGTGCGTCACAAGCGGCGGCGGAGATGGCGTCGCAGCGGGCGGGTGTGTCTGTTTCAACACCGGACGGGCGGGTCCGACACAGCTACCGTCAGCCGCAGTCAGTCTGCATGTCACGCCAGCTCAGATCATGTCAGTCAGTCGGTCCGCTCCCGTTGCTGCCTCTTAATCAGATATTGTTTTGCCGGTCCCAAGTCTGGATAGCAGTAGCTCAGTGGCTGGTCCCAGACGGCTGAACTGTTGTTCTCGCCGCTCACAGACCCAATGCCGCCGCCGCTGCCGATCCGGAAGTTCCCTCCTTCCGGCGGAAGTGCCTGTCCGCGCGGCAGATCCGCCGCGGGCGCCGTGTCATCGCCACCGGAGCTGGCAACGATCCTGCAGTGGCTGACGGTGCGGAGGGTGCGTCACAATGGTATCAGGACACCACAATGCCCGGCGATGGCGACCGCATCGAGAGGCGGCGCGGTGGGGCGACGCTATCCTGGTCCCGTCAGGACGCCTCGTCAGCCGGGGAGGGGTCTCCGGGACGGAAGCCGTGGCGGTAGATCAGTCGCTCCGGCCTCCGTCTGCCGTCCGCTATCCATCCGCTCAACCTCCGCTCGTCATCCTTCGTCCGCCATCCGCCGTCCGTCCCACTTGCAACGCCCTATCAGACGCCATCCGCTGCCGGTGTGGCCGAGGGATGCAGCGACACGGGAGGGACTCAGGACGCTGGCGCGGACGCCGACACGGCTCGTGACAACAGCGACCACAGGCGGACGGCACCAGCGCCGGCGGCGGCTGTGATCTTCGACCCGGGTGGCCCGGTATGTCTGGGGTGGTCCGCGTCAGGCAGTGGCCGTCAGAGCATAGCTCGATGCTCGAGTTGGCTGGCGGCGGCCGCCGGGACAGCACGTGCTGGCAGGGTCCGAGGCCCGGCCGACGGACGTCACGATAGGATGACTTGGCTCCAGCCGGCATGATCCACGGATTATGGTCGGGGTGTGGTCCCGCAGAATTGCCACACGTGCCCCACGCAGATGTAACGAAAACTGGAGCTAGGCGAGACAAGGTGGAAGAACGATTTGGTTCAGGCAGGGTAAATTCAACACATTCGATTCTTCATTGCAACGTAAGGAATACTTAAAAATGTAGGACCCCGACTTTATAAAGTCGCCTTTTATGGGCTGCTTTTATCTAAATCTTTCCCATTAGTTGTCTGGACATTTATGGTAAGCGAGCTGGTTCGTAGAATCGTTAGGCGGTCATAACGACTCAGCTCAACAACAATCGATACCCGAAGCTTTAACGACCTCCGCGAAGGCGAATTGAGTTGGCAGCTCGCGCTTCCCAGGAAAACAGTCCAATCTGTCCCACCACTCAGTGCGACCAGCCTATTCAAACGACGACACGTTTACAAATTGATGCAAAACATGTTCACACTCAGCAGCAGATAAAAGGCGTGAAACCCAAAGGTTTACAGAACGTTATCGAACCACCGCTAATTTAGCCGATAGATAGCTGAATTGGCCTCATTTAGATATCTAGACATGGCCCAGACATGACATGATCATAGATGTGTATATTGGGTCACGTTCCGAGTTCAGAATATAATCCGGCTGTTAGTAGAGCCGAGATAACATCCGACCAACCGGACGCGATTCGCCGGCCTTATCAACGCTCCACAGATCAACAGGGTCGGATTTATGGCGAACAAATCAGCAGCGTCCAGGCTCGGCGCGCTAAACTCGGAATCCAATCAGATGACACAAGTGGTCTAAGGTCGTTGCTCCGATCAGCAGCCCACAATTCACAGACAAATTGACAGTCCAAGCCGAATGACATCCAACTCGTCTTCAAGACGGAGCCCACGCACGCTGTCTGTGCGAGTGAACCCGGGCGCTGCGAAGCTATATTCAGGGGCTCAACTTCAAACTTTAATCCTTTTATTATGAGAAGTCAAATTTGTAATATTCGCGCCGAGGCGATTACGAGAACTATTTCAAAAATATTATATTTGAAATACCAAACGTCTAGAAGCCGGGCATGCAATTTATCACACCACGCCTGCGCCATTGCGCCATGTCTGAAGTCTAGGATCTATTGCAGCATTCCGGAGCTCCTCAGATCTAACAGTGGGTAGCCATTCAGAAGTACCACACGTTCAAGGACCGGTATCGTTGGTACTCACCAGGTACCACATGCGCGGCCAGCTGGGGTCGTTGAGGAATGTGGACCGGTAGGTCGCTGGTGCCCGCTGGTGGCGTTCGTCGCCCGTCCTCCGCCGGTGGCGCACCGCCGGCTTCACGTGGTCCCGCTTCACTCGCCGCTTCACCTTCTGCTGCTCCACAAATGTCACCTGCAAGGACAAGTGGGTGTGTCAGGCAAGCGATTACATAGTAATCCTCCTCTTTACCCTCTGTTATTCCATAATTGTTTGCCGCCAAGATAGAACGGCGGGAGCATTACAGGCGAGAACAGCAAACACAGGATTGCGTCATCTGGACATCAAGTAAACAAAGAGGCATGTCTCGACCACGATCACTCACAGTTACACCAGGTCAATGTTATATCACTATCAGTACACTATCTATCACACTATCAGCCTGCCACTTTGCCTCGTGTTGTTTAACAAACGGTGTCCGCTGAGTTGCCTGGCAGGTGGCTGCAGAAATATTAGAGGTTGCTTTGCCCTAGGTCATTCGTGACTGGAATCGTAAGTACGCCTAGGATCGAGGTCAACGTGAGAATCAAACAGGACACGAACCGGTAAGAATTTCATTCAGCAAGTCTGTACGACCTTGTCACAATATGGTCACGACCACGGTCCAGGGGCATGACAAGAATCGGATTCACATGACTCTCCCCGTCCGTAAATCATTTTCAAAAATATGTCTCGGCATGACAAACCGTAAAAACAGCTTCTCAATAATCGAACAGCGAACACACACGACCTCGCCGCAACACTGCCTGAGCTCTTCAGCAGCCAGCCCCCTCCAACCAGACTGGAATTCCAGCGGACACGGCTTATCATCTCATGTCGGCCCGTTCCATGCGACAGGACTCGTGCGGGTCTGAATGGCCTGCCGACAACACAGCTCATCTCAGGACGTGTCCGGGAACTGGCCGTCCGATAGCCCACGAAGAGGGTAGCCAGAACTGAACTGGCCGTATAGCCGAACGAGCTATGGCAAGTTAACCGACTAGCAAGAACTGCTCTCGGTCGAACTGGACACAGGAGGAAACTATCACGAGTTAGCTGGCCGAGTGAGTAGCCAGAACTGCCCCACTTCCGGCATACAACTTGCCAGACGTAGTTGACGCGCAGCCAGAAATGCCCCAGCCACACAGTAACATAACTATTTAGATGGAGTTGTCACGAGTTAACAGACCAAGGGAGTAAGCCAGAACTGTCCAGTCGGAGATACCCAGATGAATGAACCGTCGCCAGATAAGCTCAGAAGCAGGCCCAGGAGACTTCCAAGACGATCCCAGGAGCAGCATAAGAATACAACTAAAAGCATCTTAGTGCAGCCTTTCGTATTTCGGTGCATTGATATTCTAACAAAAGGTTTACCAATCTGTTTCCGCGAGAGTTCCGGTAGCGCATCGGTCTCCGGATGTTTTTCGGACCATCTCGCCCTCAGTGAGTGAATGGACCAGAATGTGGCGGAATGCTGATAGTGATAATGTCTGCGATACGCCCACCACGTCCCTTATTCCCCGTTCCGCTCGGTTACCGGTAAAGAATCGTCCCGGCACCAGAGCATTGCTCACTAACGTCGGTCGCTTTACGTCAGGACGACGGCAGCGACAGCGGCCCAGCGGTGGGGACGGGGAGGACGAAGTAGCGCCTTTTGGAAGGCACCAGCTAGCGCGATGGCTCGGGCGGCGGCGGCGGCGGCCGGAGCGTGGGTCCGCACTGATAACGGGTTCATTCAGCTCAGCGCTGCGGCACCGCCTACGATCGACCGGCGGTGCGGCGGCCGACGACCCGATGACGAGCCACCGTCGGACCCAACACCGGTCTCCTCGCCGCTCCTGCGCCTCGGGACTCGGGGAGGGTGTCCCGATGGCCATACAGCCTAGCGCCCCACGAGCAGCCACCTCGGCCTCGGAGGAAATAAGATCGAGCCGACACAGGACACTCTTCATTGTGGACCGGATGAATTTCATCAGCGGCGGCCAAACAAGACGGCGGGGCCGTCGACTCGCACCCGGCGAAAATGTCGGCTGCATCTTGCATCTATCTGTGCACCGCCTCGGGTGAGTAACACTCTCGCTGCACACTGTGATGCATGTGCGGTCGGGCGTGCATCGGCCCGTACGGTCAGACGCGACCCGGCGAACGGGCGGGGGCAGTTCTCGGAACTCAATGCAGCCACGATAACTCCGGACTCCGGAAGCTGCGATAACTTCACTGACCAATGACCAATGACCATCCCGGCCCCATCAGCCGGTCTTCGGCAGCTGATTAACGAGCCGGCAGTCGCAGCACTGCTCTATCACCTGATCCATCTGAAGCTATTCCACCCCGATCCTGGCGCGGCGACCGGCCGTTTCCGCTCGTCCGGCCGAGGTCAGCCAAGGTCAGCCGTGCCCCGGGGCGTCCACCTCGTGACGTCACAAGGCGCAGCACACGCGCCCCGGAGGAGGCAGCGGCTGCGATAAACTGCCGGCGGTGTGTGCGTCAATAAACGCCGCAGCTGGTATTGCCTGCGCCAGATGTGCTGAGCTCGCAGCCGCGGGTCCAAACTGCTAAACAAGACGCAGGAGAACGCGACGAACTGAGACCAAGAGGACGACAGGCAGCCAGTGAACCCGAGCCTACACATTCTGAGGCGCCGCAATCACAGGTGAAAGACGATGCAAATATGTCACGTAGCAGTACAGGAACTTGGCGGAATACCTACGTTCAATGGACATTGAACAGGCACAAAAGTGTAGGTATCTGATCATCGAAAGCTTCCACGGGCCAATGGTCAGGAACTTAGGATTCACAAATGCCATATCCCGTTGTCTCCACAAGCTGTTTTCATGGAATCAACTCAAAACTACTACAATCGCGGGGCAAGTTATCGTAGCCATTTCAGTTCCTGTCTCAGTGTATCCATGGAGGTACATCCAGGCTCCAACGTGAGGACTTTTCTGCCAGACACCATATCTGGGTCCGACCACCATCCATCAGTGAGATAAATGGATCGACAAGAAAGATAGCCGCGTTCTTAATCAGCCGATCTTAGCTCAACCGGAGCTTCAAAGGATAGCTCGAGCCTTGTGCTAGCTTCCCATAAAGTATGCTTTATGGGAAGCTAGCACAAGGCTCTCAATAGGCGCTCAATCGTCGCAAATCGGATGACAAAGTGCATGAATTGCTCTTTTGGATCTCCTTATTTGAAGTACAAACTCGTAAAAGCAAATTGAAGAATAGTGAATGCCAAAGAGCCGAGACTCAAAAGCACAAGCTACCTGCGCACTTGGCAACGATGAAAAGAAATACCAACCAACTTCAAAATAAAATCCCTCCATAAAGTGACCACCTTCTGGAGGTCGCCTAAAATAACTCCCCATAGTCAATCTTATCAGCTCCGGTTCCAACAGCCTGTGAACTGAGAGTTGAACACGTTCCGGGATCAAAGTGACACCGCCATCCGGCCAGGACAGCACTGAATCGGCTTATTCTCGCCCAGAGAATATCCCAGCAGCTCTATTTCGGGAGTTTCAAATCCTCGAGTTGAGCACAGCCAATATGTGGTCTCCGCCTCAGAGCAGTGGAGCTGGGTGTAAAAGCCAGTCTCATTGACGACAGCGGTGGCACCCGACACAAGTTCCCGCACAAACCAGCACATATTTCTGACTCGCCTTATTTGTGTACAACGAAAACGCCGGGGAAAGGTTTGAAAATGACACAAAGCGTCTCCAATTTTGAGAAAAGCTGGCAAAATGAAAAAAGCGTGGAAACTACCTTCAGGTTTGAAACAATCGTTAATTGAAAAACAAAGACAAAACTATTTTTTCTTACAAAATTCACCGAAGTAAGCAGCATTACGCACGTGTAATAATTCCTGTGCTGAGGAGCTGTCTTCGCATGACTTCCAACATATTTCAGGTCGCAATCGTAGACAAAGGAAGAGCTTGGGGGTGTCACCGGCCCGGCAAGGCCACAAGGGCCTCTGCAGAGACATGGACATATTAATGCAGAGCGGTGGACTCAGCTAAGTGTTCAAAGGCGAGCGGGAGTGGGTTAGGGGGTCATGATCTCTTAAAGGAAACATCCCACCTTCCAGAAGAAATTGTAATTCAATATTTGATGGTTGAATCGGGGTAATTACATCTGAAAATCAATAAAATGGTGTTATTTTTGCTAAATTTTGGATTTTTTGCAAAAAAGTGTGTTTTAGAAAGTATCAAAATTGATCGCCAATCACAAAACTATATATTTTTTATTCTGCTGAAATCGAAAGTGGCGCGGATGATACAAAATATAAACGCATTCTTTGAGGAAAAGAACAACCAAAAATGTTTAGCTTGCTAGAGCGTCACACTACACCAATACAATATATCACCAGAAAAGCTTCATATGAATGATTATCTGTAAGACCTGTAAGACCTGTAAGACCTGTAAGACCGATATTCCCGATTAAAAAAATTGACATTTTTGCCATAAGAGTGTTTACAATCATAATGAGGGCACTGAAGGTGGTATTTCGACACGGGCTTAAAAATTGCTTTCTCAGTTCAATTCCCATCATGAAGGTGGGACGCTTCCTTTAACGAAACGGAAAGACGCCCTACCCAAGCCGTAAACGCCAACGCTACCGTACGCCGAGTGCTGCAAAAATGTTCCTGCAAACATTACCCCAGAAATGAGCGAAGTTCAGGCGACGCATGCAGCGCACGAACAAAAAGCGGCCGCCCTTTAATCACTCCTGGTAGGTCTCAACTGAGGCCCAGAGCCGGTCTCCGCTCGAGCCTGACTTTGCCTAACGAGGCGGGTCTGAGCACGACTCAAAAACAGCCGGCGGCGACCACTGCAGTCTGGCGGCACGGGGACTAACAATGACCCGTCGGGATAACGAGCAGCGACAACGGCAGACGGCGTCAGCAGGAGGGGGGACAACGCAGAACACACTGGCTGGATCTAAAAGAAGGAATGACGGGCTATGATCCCACATTACTGACATCAGCTGAATATTGAAACATTCTCCGACTTTGAAGCAGATGGGGCGCAAGGAGCGGATTACTAAGGAGCGTTGATATCGGAATGTTTACTTTCAATCAGATCAAAATAAACAAGGTAGTAGAACTTTTGCCCAGTATGGGCCCGCCTCGGCTAAAGCGTGGCAATTGACCGCACCGCAATGCCGCCGAGCCGCTCTAATGCTCAGAAGAGAATCCCCTCTTTTCATATAGTGACACAAGATAACACAACCTGCACGAAAACATGCATGTCACATGGATGAAAGCAGACATGCTTACGTGAAAGCACAGCAAATATTAATTTAACTCACCTTATCTTCGTTCTTGAGCAAGGAATGATGAACAGGACTAGACGATAACGATCGTTTTCTAATTTCATGGTGCCGTAATAGGAAACAGTCGCCAACAATCTGAAACAGGCACAAAAGAACGTCAGTTGCAGCTAAAAATACTTCTGGCTTCTTCACGTCACAGCTAACGTGCCCGCCACCAGACAGATAGCACTACCCACCCACTCTGAAATATCACACAAGCCTGGCCGCTAACAAGACAAGAGGGAGCGACATTGCGCCTAACAAACTACCAGACTCAGAACGAATTGCATTGTCTAATAACCATCCCACCCGACTGCATGTCCATCTGTTCTAATTGGCACAACTTCTCGGGACAGTGCACAGTGCACATGACTGGTGGGGGGAGACACATCAGACAAAGGTCCTCTGTCTGTCCGGGGTTGTCTGTCGGCTGAATTAGTGCCATTGCCATAGTGACTACGCGTTGCATCAACAGATCAATGTCAAGTGTCAGCGCAAAGATGATATTGATTTGCTCCATCTAGATAGATATCCGAGGCCTTGGCTAACAATGCCTCGTTGTTCATCGTAAAGACAGCTATAGGTTAGCCAATTCAGACTTCATCATCTTAGACATCAAAGCCGCCATTCAGTCATTTCGCCCCCCATTGCTACTGGGCACTAGACAGAACAACCGCTTGCTGTAGGCAACTTCGTCGGCAGCTCTGCAGTCACCCGCTCTCACATCACCCGGCGCCAGCTCTATTTGTATCCCTCGGAGACCTACCTACCGACCCACCGGCATGAGGTGGACTCCTCAAATCCTACATCGCGCTCATCCAATCAGCGGAAAGCGGCGGACAAAGAACACAAGCGGCGGTGATGATGATAGATGAGTGCAGCTCTGATACTGATACGATCCTAAGTAGGACGTCCTTCGCCTGCACCAGCGAGCGGCAAACACAGCCGGGGAGGTACAGCGGCCACGACAGCTCGGACAAGAGTCGGGAAGGCAGCAGGCTATACGCCCCACGGATGGCACGTATGTCCAGGAAGGTACAACCGGGAAGGCACTCCCGACCCGTTCCCGCCGAGGTTTGATGATGCGCTCGGAGGCCTACGGCAGACGCTGCTGGAGTCACTGAGGTTCAGTTAGGCTGGCCGGGTCATCGGGGGCTATTTCAGGGACGAGCGAACATGGCCGCTCCAGTAGCGGCTATGCTGTCACGGTGAAATAGGCGGATGATGAGCTGAGCCGAAACTCGCTCTCAGGAAACTGTCCAAACTGCATAAATTGTCCGAAATGAATAATGTATGACTCGCTACTTGAGCTGCAATTATGAAATTAGGACTATTCAAGTTGATAATTACTTCCCTAAAACGATTTCTTATATAACGAAGTTTAATTATGCAACTTACTCAAATACATTATTTCAACCATTAATACCATTACTAATGGCTATGATGATGTGGAATGTTGAGTGTGCTATTCAACTGCTATGGTTTTTTGGCCTTGCTAAAAATATTAGACAAACTACCATGTTTAGCCACGAAATTCGTGCACTCCACATTTGAAAGCATTGGACAAGCTGCCAAATTTGGTCACAAAACCTTGAACATGAAAAGCACGCAACAGACAAAAAGGAAGCGCAAAAACCGTACAAACAAGTACGATAAACATGGCAGCAAAAAAGGAAAAGAAAAAGAGGTCTAGCAATCCTCAAATGTCGTCAATTTGACGTCAACAGTAACACTCTTGCATGATATGATAAGCAGTCCGGCATGTTGCCGCAACAGGAACACAATAGTGGTCATTCTATAAGATGTAATGTTAAGGTATGAAATTCAACGAACCACGGTTTGTTTCTTGATTGGGGATTTAAGGCGCGATGACGGCAACTATTACTTTGCTTGCGCTCATAATCACGTTTTATTTTTCATCACGTCGGCGATCTTAAGTAAAAAAGCTTACATTGAGTCAGTGCTTACCGTTGGCATTTGGTACCAATTGCTTGATACGTGCCACAGCACTAAAAATATGCCACAGATTATTGCTTAAAATTTGAATGCGAACTCCAAAGGTTTAAGTGGTTATGTTTGTGGCAAGGTGATGATGTCTATTATCAGCACACCGTGTCGGCCTACCAGAAACCATGACTTTCTAATGCTGACAGAATTCTGCGAATTCCGTCTCCCAATCCTCCCCGAGCGGGGAAGCTGCGGCTATGTGACCACCGGTATGCCGGAGAGTGTCTTCTCGTACCGCCACGAACCAGATATACATATAGAAGAGCATGTCAAACCGACGTGACCGTCACATACCGGCATACCCCGGCTCATTCACCCATTGCAGAGGTGAATGCGATAACATAAGTTGACGTGATATCCGCGAGCTGTACACATAACGGATTTTTAGCTGGGGAAGGAGGGACTCCTGCTCTAATGCAGGGCCCGAAGACGATCGAACACATGTATATTCATGTGAATAGACTTTAACATGCAGTGCGTTTATGCAAGTTGTGTATGTATGTCCAACATTCGCCTCACAAATCAAAGGGTCTTATTCGTTTATTCATTGTGGTTTAAGGGCGCGATAAACACTCGGGACACTCGAGCTGCACTACTCGGAATTCTCCGCTAACATTATAATCAGATGCATCCAATTAACTCAGAATTCTACAACGGCTCGACTGGGATCTGTGATGTGTTGAGGAGTTGGCGGAGGAGGAATGATTAGACCCAGACTCATGACAACCCGGCGTGGGCAACTACTGACCGACATCCATAGACCAAACATCCCAAGCATTTACTGAAATTCTGCACCGATCCAAAGGCGTCCGAGGGGCGGGGTCTGGTCAGGGGTCGGTGGTCGGGAGTCGGTGGTCGGTGGTCGGTGGTCGGGGACTGGTCTGGGGTCGTGGTCGGGGGACTGGTCGGGGGGTCGG
>JARFNZ010045533.1:0-13913 GCA_031763405.1 Balanus nubilus
CAAACAGACAAACAGACAAACAGACAAACAGACAAACAGACAAACAGACAAACAGACAAACAGACAAACAGACAAACTCGTCGGCCTGAAGTTCTCCGAATGACCGCCTAGTATGGACTCTCCAAACCTAAGAACACGCTTTCAAAGCCTCAGACTTCCGATGACAGATTGTTTCGCCCGTGACCACAATGCGCTTCTGGGCTGCACCGGGACGTCCCTTCACTGAGACCGTCTCGCTCAGTGCCCAGTTTCTCTCAAAGTGTCACGCCGCCGGCAGCCGGCGGCCAGTCGGGGTCGTGACCTCAGTGACTTGTCGCGCTGCTGTGCGCGCCCGGCGGAGCCGAGGTGGGCCGCCGGGCCGACACGGTCCGTTCCGCTCGGCCGCCGGCGGCGCTGCTCGCTGCGGTCCCTCCCCGGTCCGTCAGGTGAGCCCTGTAGGCTGTACAGCGTTCCGCTCTCGCCCGTGCAGTGTGCACTGTGCAGCTGACGGGCCCCGCTCAGAGAGTCACCGCAGCGACAGCCGGCACCCAGCCGTCGCAGCGAGTGGCTTCAGGCGGGCCTGCCTCCTCCTCACAGCCGACATCTCGACCGCAGCGCTCTCCGAAGGTGCGAGATGGAGACGCATTCCTTTCCGGCGCGGTTCAAGGCTGTGACGTCACGGCGGCCTGTGACGTCAGCCGGGGAGTGCGGCGGTAAGCCTCCATGAGCGGCGCACCGGTGACGACAGACCGCGAGCTGTCACAACAGGACAGCGGCGGTGACGATGATCAGTGTCTGGCGACGTCTGCACAAGCACGGCACTTAGCAACGCCGTGTAAAACTCGCTTTAAGCTCCCATACTTAAGGGCTCAACAGCCATAAAACATTTGCCACGTGGTGTTCTCAACGACACGATTATAACACGCTGTTATAATTGAATCGGAAATGTCGGTGTCAAGATATACTCGTAAAAAGGGAAAATTCAGAGCATGCATGCCGAGATTACGACCGAGCCATTTCCAAAAAAGCACGGGGTCAGTAAGAACCTACACGCAGAGCAGAATCCGTGACACCGCCGCTGTGGCGCAGGACGGCGTCTCAAACGCAGAGTTGTGAATGATTCAGAATTTTCATGAAGCGATTCAGAGTGATTCAGCCGGTGAATCGATTCACAATGATTCACGGACTAACATGAATGATACATGAATGATTCAATCACAAGCACTTGTAATGCGTAAGTGCAAAAACAGTGCATACATTCGGAATGAAGGTGTCTACAGACCAAATAAAGGCGCTGAAAGCGATTTTGACATAGGTTGACTTAGTTCCATTTCCCATTATGAAGGCGGGATACCTTTTGCATAGTTAATGCTGCCCTCCCCATAAGAATGATTATTTGTGCTATGAATGATTCAATAACACTATTTTCCTTGTATGAATGATTTATCAATGATTCATGACAAGATTGCGAAAAGGTGAATCAATTATTGAATGACTCGCGTGAAATAAGAATGATTCAATGAAAAAATAATTATTTAATCCGAATCGTTCACAAGTCTGCTCATAGGAGGTGTCCAGCTCGTCCGCCGCCGTCCATCACCAGACACTGCTGCAGCCCCTCATCCTCATCTAACAGTATGAAGCAGAATATTACGAGCAGCTACCTACTCAGGCTTACCTTCCAAATCCTATAATCTTTGCCAAGCCCCTTCCTTCCCTACTGAAATCACGGGTGCGCCGGTGTAATTTACTGCGGTATGGTTTTTAGGATCACGCAAGAGGAACTGCTTTGGCTACATTGCGTTTTATAAACATCGCAGCTAAAATTAAATTCATTTACGTATCAGCGAAATTCTTCTCACAGAACCGGCGGTAAAAAGCCACAAGGAACAACTCCACATGATACGGTACTTGAGATCATTCTGCGCCCTCCCGTCTCGTCATATTGGCGGCCATTCGACAGCTGACTAACCAGGCATCCGAACTGCCTAGAGAGCAGGACGCAAGCTTAGGTACATGACAACCCACGCGCAACCGATTTTGCACACCAAACACGAGCAATATTAACAACACCTGAAATAAGATACCAGCCGGATACAAAGTACCTATAGGTACAAACGTGTCAGATGATAGTATTAGCTAGATGCTAGCAATGCTCCACTTGTCGCCATAATAGGCAGACATGTATAATCGTGAGGAGGAATTCAAGAAGCACAGCAGCGCTCTCAAAGGTGACTCAGCGACCAAAGCCTGACGAGTGACGACGGCGCGCCTGGCTCAGCACAGCGTTAAGGATTGGGGCTCACGTGGCTCGCAACACTCACCATGGAGACGGAGCGGTGTCCCACGACGGCCTCCTCATCGGCAGACATGGCCGCCGCCGAACTCTTCTTCATCCTGCAGCGGGGGAGGGGGGGGGGGGGGGGTCAGCGGGATCGCGTCATCACTCCACTGGCTCACCGCGCCGGTCCGCACCGGCCGCCGCAGACAGTCAGCCGTGTGCCCCGCACTAAATCAGTCGTGTAAAAACGTGGGACTGGCCAACCACAGGACATAGTAAATTTCCAGAGGCGTGGAACAATGGTCCGGGTAAAGGCAGTGTCGTGAGACGCTTGCGCCTTGTGGTGTCGTAGAACTGAAGTCGTATATCTCGAGGCCAACAGTAAAACAACCTCAAACTGGCAGGTTAACCGTGAATTAAAATCAAATAGTAGTTGAACACAGAAAGGTGTGAGTTTAACTTGTAAAGATGTTAGCTTATATCTTAACGTGTCCGATAATGCCACTGGGAAACACGGGGTAGCTGCTTACCGTAGGTTCTTCTTGTAGCGTCTGAGGCTGATCTCGCTGAAGCGGGTGGGCGACTCGCTCTTACGTCCCCTGATTGCGGCGAACATGATGCAGCCGGCAGGTTCCGCTGTGTGATGACGACGGTAACTCTCTCAGACGCCGGAACACCGCTGCGTCCCACGGATCACGGGTTCCGAGGGCTCCTCTCACGGTCCGTCCCACCCTCACCGACACAGTCCTGACGGGACACGCAGCTCAGTGTGGTGCCGTCACCAGCACAAACGACTGTCACCAGTTCAGTGTCGAGTGCCGTCGCCGTTTGGTGCCAGCCGACGCTGCTGCGCTCGATTTCAGTTCGCCCTTCACGCAGAGGCCGAGCTGTAATTCGTTCCGTCCTCTGACAAGCGTCAACCTCTGATGTCACACACTGTCACTGTCACCTCTAGCGAACACCGTATCCTGTCAATGTCACCTCGAGCGGGCACCGTATGTTACAAACTGTCACGCCACGTCGACACTAACGCACTGTCACCTCAGGCGGGGACTGCCTGTCACCTCTAGTGAGCGCTGTCAGCCTGGCTGGCCGGCGTTCAGTCCGCACTCCAGAGCCGGCGCTGTGGGGCGCGTCTGGGCAGCTGGCGAGCGTCGGCGGCCGACCTGCCGGTCACGCACCCAGCTCACGACCCGCCGGTCCTTGACTCCTAGGCCGGCGGCCGGACCCCGGCAGCTTGCAGCGCGGGCTCAGCGGAGCGTGTCCAGGCAGCCGCTCATGGTCCTGCCGAGCCGCCCGCCGACCGAGAGACGAGGAGACGGGGAGACGGGGAGACGGGGAGACGGGGAGACGACCGCCGCCGGACCTGTCGGTACAAACAGCGTCATTAGATCAGAGGAGACGGGCGGAGACGATCGCACGCCGCCGCGCCACGGGCTAATGGGTCTGGGCGGGCCGGGCGGCCGGCCGCGACCGCCGCGGGCGGGCTGATGCGCCTCGCTCTGAGGTAATTCGCCAGCGATCCGGCACTTTCACGACCGGCGGAGAGGTGAGCTCAGACGGGCACCGCTGGAGGAAATTGACGGGCGTTTTCCGCCGCGGTCGTCACTGGAATCAGGTGTCGTCAGAGCGGCAGGGCGTCAGGGCCGAGGTTTCCGCGTCACGGGCCGGAGATCGCGCGAAACGCCGGCGGCAGGACCGGCGATAGGAAATTCCACTCCACTCGCGCGGCACGTGTGTCGGCCTGGACAGGACAGGACGGCTCTGAGTGACGGATTGATGGGGTGACGCCGCCGCGGCCTGCCCGACAGACGGTCCGCACCACCGGCGGCGAGCGTCCTCCCGGCACTCTTGTTTGTCTGTCTGTTGGTGTTTTAGGGCGAGGAGTGCGCGGTCAATCTGCGCCCTCTCCAGACACTCTGTAGGTGATAAACTTGGCCCAAACCTCATTAAGCTGAATGTGCATCCACGGTCCAAGGGTGAAAAGTAACTAGTTAAACTTCATCTGGTACGTTCATGGTCACACCAAATGTTTTGATTTTTCTTTCTCAGAAATTTACTTTGAATTAAATATGCAAATTCAATTATGCGTTAATCCTACCGACCATACGTAACATAACGTCGTCCTTTCACCTATTGAGGGTTGGGGAACTTGATTATTGCGGCCGCTCAGCCACCCGTGCTCTCTCAGTTCAGGCGGTGACGCATATATTACTCACTGGAACCACGCCAAGGCCTCTGGCCAAGACACGGCCATGTGTGTGCTGTGCGCCGACGGGCCACGTCAGAGGCGTACCGGTGGGCGTGTCGCCGGCCGCGTGTCACTGCCCCGGTCGGACCGCCACCGCCCAGTCTCAGTCCCGCCACTGACACACCGACACACGGGCCGACAATAAACAGGAAGCGCTCACAGGCGCCGACGGCGACGGAACAGATCGCGGACCGTACACGGCGCCGCGGCGCACGGCACACGGCACACGGCACAGCACACAATCGGCGACACGGGTCTTTGTGAGGCGTGCTTCACGCCCGGCGAGCCGGCGCTTCGCCGCGGTAGACGTTACCCAGCATTTATTGCGGGTTCGCTCGCTGCCGGGACGGACACGTGAAGACGCATCGGATGAGATGCGAGCTGAGGTCTGTTTTTGGAGCTGTTTTCGCCTCCCCGACCCTGTCCCGCCCCCCGCCGTGCAGAATTAGACATGCGCTGGCCGGCGCCACGCGGCGAGCTGCGCGATGGTCGGCATTCCCTCGAATGCTGATTGTTCGGTGGACTGCTTGTCCTGCAGGTCCAGAGACGCTGGGGGGCTGGGGGGGGGAGAAATGGAATCAGACCGGGCTACCCCAGCTCCGCCGGCCGTAAACTGCCGGCGTCCACAGCCGGCCGACACTTGACGGCCGTCACACAAAACACGATTCAATTTGTACTGCATTGTTAACTAATCGTAGAAAGGAAAATAATGGTGAACATTTTGCAACAAAATGACAAACTTCATGAAATTTTATTAGTAGGCTAAATTTTGACTTACGTCAAGTTATGACACCAGGAACCATTCCAATTAATGTGCTGTGTAATTTTATCTACACAACACAGCGACGGGGTGATCCCTCTCGTCTGTCATACCTATCGCCGACTGCCGATCTCGCTCCGCCTCCGACCCGTGCCACCCGTTGCACGGTGGGCCCCGTCTGACGGCCTTCACAGCCCAGCAGCCCGGGACCGGCGGGGAGCCGCCAAAACAACTGACCGGCATTCCACGCCCCCCCCCCCCCCCCCCCCCCCCCACTGCCACCAGTGACGTCACAGAGCCGCGAGTGACGTCACGGCGGCGTTGTTTTCGTGCCGCCCCGGACTCATCCATAATGTGACGGTGCCCCCCGCCGGCTGGGCCGCCCGTTCCCAGGACGACTGGCCGCCGCGGCGCAGCGTAGCCCGCCGAAAGGTGCCGTAGAGGCGGCCGACAGATTGTGCAATGAGAGCCGTTGCTCGCCTCCACTGCGGCGACCGCGGAGGTGGCGACGGCGGTGGCGGCGGAGGTGGCGGTGGCGGCGGTGGAGGTGGCGGTGGTGACGGCGGTGGTAGCGGAGGTGGAGGTGGCGGTGGTGGCGGCGGCGGCGGTGGTGCGAGTATCGCCACACCGTGCCGTGTACGGCGCCGTTCGTTTTGGCGCCAGCGTTTGTGCTTCTAAAATCACATCTACTTTTAAAGTTACGCCTATGGGCATTACATGAAAAAAATACTTCAGGAGTCCTCCGCTCCCCCCCCCCCGCCCCTCTGGAGCGTGGCGAAGCTCTTGTCTGAAGGGGTTGCGATCGTGCGACCTGCATTTACAGACTGGATGACAGAGGTCACACCACAAATGTGGTTCATAATAATATGATACGTTAATAGCCTGTGAGCTCTGTGAGGAAAAGACAACGCGCAACACATATCGGACAAGCAAAAAGCTGTGAACGTCTTAGATTTAACGAGCATCTCCGAGATTTAACGCGCGCCATAGTGCTCCAGATACCCCTGTCGGCGACCATATGACGGCCAGCAATCAGGGCCAACACACTTGCTTTAAAGTCAGCGTTCTGAAGGTGTGTGCAGACGCACCAAGCAGACTGGGCGACTGCAAGAAACTGGATCGACGCTCTGCGGCCAGTCTGTTTTAGGCTAGCACCGAGTGCGTGCGCACTCAACAAACAGTCCATTAGAAAGGCATAGCGAGTGTTTCTTTGTTTCTGCAAGACATGGGAATAGGCCGAGCGGTAACCCGACACTTGGCCTGCGGTGTGACGGGGCAGGGCGGCCGGGGTCAAGGCCGGTCGACGTCGGCTACCGGAGGCGGCGGCGTGGCGGCGGCGTGGCGGCGCTGGGAACAGCGGCGGCGGAGGGGCGCACCGGGCCACCTAATCGCTCCGTTTCACACAGTCAGGCCGGAAGGTGCACGCCGAGGATTACAGCGCGCCGTGGGACCGGCACACGCGGTCTGGCCCCGCCGCTCAGACGGGCACACCGCGGTGTAATGACGCAGACTAACGAGGTGCCAGTCGACCACCAGCGGACGAGGGGTACAGCAGGTGCTGGATTGGCGTGACGGTCACGTAACGCTATCGGTAAGACTCATGGACAGAGCGTGGGAACCTTGTTGAGCTGATAAGTCAGTTAAATGAGTCTGTTGCGTAGAAGGCCCCCATCACCCGGATCACAGCAGATGCGATGCGTTCTCAGCTCTTGCGGCGTGGAGCTGTACCACGCGGGCCGCGGTCACCAGTTTCTACGGCGCGGGTCTGGTCTCTGCCGGAAGGCCGTCGTGCCGTGCCTGAGTCGGACTCGAAGCTCACGGGAGCCCCTAGTACCAGCCCGCTGGCCGCTCTGGCGTGTAGGACGGACGTCGGGCACGATTGAGGCGCTGGTTTCCGGAGGAGGGCGGTACCATACGCGGTCAGCGAAGGGAGTTCTTATTTAAAGCCGGACCAGATCATTATCGTTAGAGGAAAACTGGGGATGAAAGCAGGCGCCCGTCCACGTGGCCTGCATTAAATCACTAGATGTGGTGATCACGGAGCCGGCCCGTCGCCACGGGAGGCCCCTCCGCCGGCAGCCGATCCTTACGGTGAAAGGCGTGATGAATGAAGCCCGACCCGAGTGGCCAAGCATCCTCCAGCTCGACTTCCTGCTTGTGTACGTGCATGGAGAGTGGCTGCCTCAACTTCCCAAGTCAGCGACTGGCGACCCCGCCGTGTTTATCAGCCTGTCAGCCTGCGGTTTGCTCCTTTCCTCTGTCCCACGTAGCGTTCATGGTAAACGGGGCATCTGGTTCGCCATCGCCCCATTCCGCCACCTCCTTTGTATGCAAATCCCCGCCGGAGCGGCTGGCACCCGGCGGGCGGGGCCGCGTCAGTCCCACCGCACGCCACCGTACCGCTTCCGGCAGCGGCGACCAGAGGTGACCTCTGACAGCCACCGCTCTCCGACTCCGCGACCAGGCCCGAAACACCACCGCCGGTGCAGGCGCCGCGTTCCCTGCGCACTTGAGACTAAATGGCGCATCTGCGGAATTTGAGAAAGGCGCTGCGCGGCGGTGCAGTCGAGTCTCGTTGCGGTGAGCGCAGGGGTCCGCCGCGGGGTGATGGAGTGTTGGCCGTGCAACTGCACGCCTCCCTCGCCGCTCAGTTTACCAGCGAACGGCCGGCGGGGCGGCGGCTCTCCGCTCGAGGCCACACGGCCAGGCCGTGTAACTGCACACCGTAATGGCGAACGGCGGCGGGGCGCAGAAACTAGTGTGGCCGGGGCGTAGTGGCCGACTCAGCGGGCCGACTCAAACACCTGACTCAGCGGGCCGACTCAAACGCCTGACTCAGCGGGCCGACTCAGCGGCCGACTCAAGACACCTCATGACTCAGCCGACTGCCGCCGGTACTCACTCCTTTCCGGGTAAGCGCGACCGTCTCTGCCCGCGGGGCGCCTGCTGGCGCGGCGCGGCGGTGGAACCTTACATCGCGGCCGACCGTCCATCAACAAGCACGACACCGGCTCGCGACTTCCTGGATTCTTCCCTAGCTTCGCGCCGGAGGCGACCGCCGGCCACTTCCGGAAAACGACGCCGGCCCCTGCGCCGCGCTGTCGGGCCGGACGGCGAACATGGCGCACTCTGCGCGCTCGTACGAGACGGACCATTTGCGGCGCCGAGGTGCCAGAGCTGTGCCGGGCGGCGCCAGACGCGACGACGTGCTCTTGACCCTGGCCGGCCCGTGTACGTGACTGAATGTGCAGTCGCGCCTCCTCGCCGCCATGAGCTGGTGAATGCATTAGTGTCGCGCGGCAAGTCTGTGAGCTCGGCGATTCGTGATTCGCTCGTTTGGCTTGCAGATTGCCCGTTCGTGCAGCGGTAACTGCTCCCCACCCCTCCATTCAAATGCAGCGGCCGGCAGTAGTCGGACTGCTGTAGCCAGCTCCTCGCACGACCCACAGCTTCTGTGTGAGGCATGGTCTGTTCCATTGAAAGGGGGGGGGGGGTGGTATTGGTCGCTGCTGATGCGAAACTAACTAGTAACTAGGCACACCTTTCTAAATTTGGGATGGTCAATGGCCGAATATTTCTGAGCAGGTGGAGAACAGTCCGCAAATCTGCCAAACTAATGGCTGGAGATGACCTTTACCATGAAGTGGGGTATAGTGAGAGGAATCCAGAGGAGGTACCGCAGCTGACTGTCAGTGGCGGTTGCGGTGAGCGCGCGGCTCCTCAGGTGGCCGTGATGCTGGGACGAAGGCGGGTGTGACGGTGACCTGTACCCGACCGCGGCCTGCCAGGTCGTCTGTCTGCCCGTCAGAGCGAGCCGCCGGCAGTTAGCCCTCATTACGTGGCGTCTGTGCTGGGGCGAGCGGGACCGGCCGGCCGGGCTGCGCCGGGACTGCAGGGCGGGCCGGCCGGGGCCGCAGCTCTCCGTGTTGTGACGCTGATGACCGCTCCGCTGCTCTCCTCTCCTGAGCGAGGCAGCCGTGACCAGCAGTGACCACGAGCGAGGGCGAAGTGAAGGCCCCGTCGGTTAAAGAGTGCCCGGCAGCGGCGCCAACACAGCTCCAACATGATGACGCGGTGGAAATGTGGCAGGTCAGATCCGGCAGCCGACGTATGGCCGGAAAACCAGGCCGGCGCCCGCCCAATACATTTGTATCGGATCGGTTGGCCGTGACTGACTTTATGGGGCATTGATTGTGAAGCTGGCGCAGTGCGCCGGCCTGCAAACAGGACACGTTCATCTGCCCCGTGTGGTGTGATGTGTTTGTGGTGGATACCAGGGGTAGATATATATTTTTGGGGTATTGGGGGGGGGGGGGGCAAATCGCCGAATTAAAGATAATTATTTCCATGCAACACCGTTCACGTAATGTTAAGAACATCTCAACAGTCCGGCCGTTTGGGGCCAAACGATAGTTTCAGATCTTTTTTGGGGGAGGCCGGGGAGCATGACCCCGTGGCTCCCTCTGGAGCCGTCCCTGGTGGATACTTCGGGAGCACGAACATACCGACCTGTGCGGAGAAAAGCAGAATAGTTCAAAACAGGTAGCAGGATGTAACATGATTCATAACATGATAAACAGAAAATGTCGCAATCATCATACCACATGCACCATTGTGGTTACCACATCGAATAGTGCCAAAAAAACTCATGATTAGCCTAAGTCACCCGGACTGAACACAACGTCCATGACGACTCACTAATGGATAACAGTCAAACGAATCCTTTGTCAGTACTTGACTCGGCAAGGGTTTGACACAGGATACCTCCCCAGGGGGTGAGGGGGCCTCCCCCAGCGGCGCCGCCTTCCCGACCGCATCTGCGTCATCAGCCAACCGCCTTAAAACGTCCCGGAAACGGGGCAGGTGGCGGCCCGGTCTGAGCTCGTTAACCACTTCCCCCATCCCTCGGTGAGTCCTATCAGCGACACGGCTCGCTGGGCTGACGACCACCGGTCCCCGGTTACCCTCAGAGTTCCGGCGGCACCAGGCTCGGCTCAGGTACAAACGCCAAGGGCGGAGGGAGCCACCGTTTCCGGCCCGGACGCACAGGTGGCGGCGGGGTGGGCTGGGGCGGGTGTGGGGGGGGGGGGGAGGGCTACGTGACGCTATGCCGGTCGGCCCTCAAAGACCGTGACCGGCACACCGCCGCCGCCGACAGCGTAACCGACACCAGCCAGGGGAAAAACAGCCGGTGGGGTGGAGCGTCGGGCCGCCCTTCAGGTGTTGGTGTCGGGGGCGGTCTGGGCCGGTGGGGCGTCGGGCCGCCCTTCAGGTGTTGGTGTCGGGGGCGGTCTGGGCCGGTGGGGCGCCGGGCCGCCCTTCAGGTGTTGGTTACTGGGGCGGTCTGGGCCGGTGGGGCGTCGGGCCGCCCTTCAGGTGTTGGTGTCGGGGGCGGTCTGGGCCGGTAGGGCGCCGGGCCGCCCTTCAGGTGCTGGTGTCGGGGGCGGTCTGGGCCGGTGGGGCGCCGGGCCGCCCTTCAGGTGCTGGTGTCGGGGGCGGTCTGGGCCGGTGGGGCGTCGGGCCGCCCTTCAGGTGCTGGTTACTGGGGCGGTCCATGTGACCGTTGGAGTCCCGGTGCGGCAGCCGACAGACGCGGCTTCCCGTGCCACCTGGCATCAGTCTCCCGGCCTATCGAGACGCTCCGCAGCTCTGCAGCTCTGCAGCTCTGCAACTCGGCAGACCCATGACGGGCCAGCAGCAACCGCGCGCTTAGTTCCGTCGGGAGAGGACGCCCAGCTCACCGCACGAGTCAGCAATCGCGGTCCCCGTCCGTCTCGAGACGTCAATCTGCAGGATTCAACGGGCAAGGATCGGCCCTTGTCACACTGGAAAGCCTCATGGGATCCGATGGAGTTGAGTTGGCTGAGTCGAAATATAGCCGCTGCTGCGAGCGGAGTCGTCAACGGAGCCGTCAACGGAGCCGTGACCGGAGCCGCGACCGGAGCCGCGTGACCGGAGCCGTGACCGGAGCCGTCACCAAAGCCGTGACCGGAGCTAAAGACCGGAGCCCAGTGAAGAATCACCCTTCAAGGTCGTCAGCTCGCTCGCGCCCCTGCCGCCGTGCTGAGGACGGCCTCCGCTGGTCCGACGGAGCTGATGGCGTGCCGGCCGTATCGCGTGAGGCCGCCGCGCCAGACAGGGATTAGGCCCAGCCGATCTGGGCATTGTGCGGGTGTTGTGCGAACACGCCTCGGGCGCCACCCTCACCAACGGCACGCACCCGGCGGTAATACCTACTGCCGACGCCGAGCTCCGGCCGAAAAACGCACCACCTTTTCCTTATTCGCAGAGATTGAGCCGTGCAGCTAGCAGGCGTCTGATCGAGCTGTAAGAACAGTTAAACATGCCGATGAAATTATTTGAAGGAAGTGACTGCAGGGTAGAAGGCAAAAGGCGGTACTGTTGACCTATCAGACATTAAATTATGAATAAGTGTCGTAATCTATCGCAGATAATATGAAATTACGACATCTATCGAAAATCTTTCTCACCGTTATTAATTCGTATAGGTTTTGATCTTGTGACCACCTGGACATCGGGAAAATTGATATTCGGGCTGAGTATGTCAAAGATATTTAAGTTGACACAAGTTGAAAAATTTATTAAATAATCGTTAAAATTCGACAAAAAATGGCTGAAGACTTGCTGATTTCATCGAATGACTTCCAGTATCCACCCACTGGTTATTGACTTGTTAGTGTTGACACACTGGGGTCGCAGCTCTGGCCTGGGGTTGCGGGGGGGGGGGACTTGCCAAAGAGACCACGGTTACGGTTGCTCTAAAAGGGCCCTCGGACGGTGAGGGGAGGGGACCTATTCTGGGCTCAACAGAATCCATTTGGACCCGGATCGGATGGCCCTTTCCGGCCTCCAAATCGCCCATTTGACGATGAGAAGGCTCTCTTTAGCCTTCTAAAAGGACATTTTTTCCTGGGGTCCAGGTAGTCCCGAAGGGAGGGGGGGAGGGGGCACGACTCGGATGCCCCTCTGCGACCACCGCCACTGGTTACACAGCACATGTACAGGGTCTTTCATTAAAAAAAAATATTTTTTAATTTGCTTATTTTAAGTATTTACGATAGACTTTTGTGGGTAAAATTGGTACCATCTGGTCAAGTATAACTGGACATTTGGCTGTTAAGTCATTTTAAGCGTGTTCCATCGAATGCGAGCGTCGTTTTGAGACGTTGCCCACCCTATGTCAAAATCGACATTAAATACAAATCGCTCGGAAGGATGTGACCAAGAAAGGCTACAT
Organism: Balanus nubilus; assembly: GCA_031763405.1. Taxonomy (NCBI): domain Eukaryota; kingdom Metazoa; phylum Arthropoda; class Thecostraca; order Balanomorpha; family Balanidae; genus Balanus; species Balanus nubilus. Next base: position 12,530 of record JARFNZ010045533.1, read on the forward strand.
TGAACGTGAATTTTGAGCTAGTGGCACGTGCATATCGTATCTGTACTCCGAAAAGAGAAGATAGGTTGCAACAAAATCAGCTATCGTAAAATAGCACCCACACCCATCCCGCCAATTAGCGTGGTTCTTCCCCCTCGCCGTTCCCTCACCAGTCACCTCACCGACACCCTTAGACCGCCAAGGGTTCCGATCCCTTGCTCTTGGACTAGACTGAAAAGGGATTAGTGACAATGTGATATCACTTAAGCCAACCTTAGGAGGACGCCACCAGCATCACTAGGAGACCTGAAGGCGATGGTGAATGCCCTTGCTCAGTCAATCGAAGAGAAATCAGTGAGCCACGTTGTGCGGTGCCTGCACTGCCGAGCAAATGCCTGTGGAATCTGCAGTGGGCTTCCTTCGAGTCTCAGGTGGCCAAGCTGAGGAATTGAGCTCGATGAAAATGAGTAAATATCATGTACAATGATCGTATATGAGCATAACAAAATCCAGAAATCGCATAGAAAATCAACGACGTAAATCAAAGAAGGGTTCGACACCCTTCTACACAGAAAAAGGTGACTGTCAAATCGGACGAAATCGAATTTGACATAGAATAATAATATTTCACAAAGCACGGTCGCATGGAAGCGACACTGTTTAAAATTATTAAATAATAAAATGTTCAGCTGTCCTCAACCAGATGACACCGATTTTATCTAGAATGGTCCGTTGTAAATGCCCAAAATGAGCAAATAAAAAAATACATTTCAAATGAAAGATCCTGTAGTTGCCTAAAAGCTGAAACTCGTTCTCCCATTGCAGCGCAACGTAATATGTCACCGATCCCTATTTTGAAAGAGATCCTCCCCAATTTGTCCCAACCGAGATTCGAGAACGCTGCAGCAAATCAATTTTTAGAGGTAAATATCTTAGATGTAGATAGAGATATCTTACCCCTTCCCAACCTTCCCCGACACCATCAAAACAATGTCTTGCTGAGCGTGCATAAATTCCTCCCACACTCAACTTCTCGTTGACTGCGACCAATTGGCCTTCACTGAATCCTTCCTAACTTAATTAACCGGCGTGGTGGACCACACGGAGCCCTTGTCACGTGACCACCTCATGACCTCAACCTCTTGCAGTCCGCTCCGTTCCCGGCACAATCCCTGCTGACTATGGGCTACATTACTGACTGGCGGATAGAGAACGGCTGTTTCTGGCGGTTCGGTTTGGGGACATATCAATGAAATTTCACGAAATTCAGAAAACCTATTGGATTTTGTTTCCTTACGCATTGCTAGACGTTTTAAAGTTAAAACCATAAGCGTAGGAACGGGGGAAGGGGGGGGGGGGCAGAGGGCCCCTGCCCCCCCCCCCCCCACCGGCGGAGCCACGGGGG
>JARFNZ010045644.1:0-10594 GCA_031763405.1 Balanus nubilus
AAACATGCTCGAGGAGCTGCGGGTAACGTTGTCTGACGAGGAGGACTACCTGCGAACGCGCGCTGCCGTGAGTTGACCCGGTGACCCGAGTCCGTGACCTGCCCCGGCCGCCGTCCGCCGTCCGCCGTCCGCCGTCCGCCGAGCCCCGCTCACTGCCCGCCGGCCGCCGGCCGCTCTCACGCTGTCTGCCTGCCTCGCTCTCTGGCACGACCGCCTCTCCTCCCTCGCCTGCCTTGCCTTGACTGGCTCTCTTACTGGCTGGGACTGTGACCTCCGCTGTTGGCCGCTCTGGGACCGCCTCTACGGAAACTGGGCCTAGCTAAACTCGGGCAACGGGGAGCAATAGCGTACACAGCTTATATGCCCGAGTGCTTAGAAGGCCATGCCTATATCGCTTCAGGGCTGCTCCTGCCACGTAACTACTGCCTGCGCTTAACGTTTGAAGGACTGAAACACACGCCATGGTCCCTACGCGACCTAACACGCTGGAGTGTATTATGCTTTTGTTTTCGCTGGTTTGATGTCCCGCTTGTTTTCGTGCCAGCTTGTGTATATATCGATGAAGTTCACACTAACTTTGTCCTTTATTTAATTAATTTGTACAAAGTTTCTTAGCAGTGTAATGGTAGATACTGAACACGGACTTATTCCGTTCTTAGAACAAGATTGTTTGAGTGATTTTTTTTTATAATACTGAGTGATGAACATCGGTAGTATTCCTTTTCACTTTAAAAAAAACAGTTCACCTTTGAATTGGGCAATCACAGGTATTCTAAGCTGTAGACTACTACTATGTCACTGGTTTTGACAAATTATTTATATTTTCTGAGGAATTAAACAGTTTTTACACGTAACGGCCGGCGGCCGGCCGGCTTTTACGGCCTCCGACCACTCGGGCGGCTGAGCGGGACGCGCGGCCATTTACGCCATTGGCAAGGAATCCCATGTCAGGGGGCATGCCTCAGAAGTTTGGCGGCTCTCGGAAGTTTGACAGAAACATTTAGTTCCTGTGTAGTTCCTGAGTTTTTGTACCACAACCCATTTTTCGACATGCTCTACATAACTGCTATCTCAGCTCAGAACCTCATTTTAAAGGTGAACCGTTCCCTTCAACTTTGCTTTCAGAAGAAGTATATCTACATTTTACTCACAGACTGACAAATATGCCGCATCGCGTACACTCGAATTGATTAGTCGCACTTGAAACTAACCACTGGCTAGCTACTTGCTAGCTCGTCGTACATTGGCAACATGACCGAGATTGTTTCGCAAGGGCAGTAAATGTCGAACGGAGCGGACGGCGTGAGTCTGAGCTCTGTTCTTCCAATCCAGCCCGTGTTTCGCCAATGATACACCCGGGAACACCGCTGTCTCCGGGCAACGAAAGTAGATGGGTCCCAGTAGATGCCACAGTACGTTTGAGCCGCAGATATCTCGCCACCAGCCATGCTTGTGTCGCGTCACTCTGACTGTATATTGTACACTCTGTACCGCTATCTGGTACTAATTATTGGCTCCGACCCGGCTGAACGGAAACTTCAGACGGGAACGGCTCAAAGCAGACAGCTGCTCAGCTGTTTCCTTAGTCACTCGATCTTTGGTAATCCCACTTTATGGATGGTCATTTTCGTAACGACTTCTAGAGCTGGCTTACGACTAAACTAACTCCACCATTTTCACTCGGCATGAGGTTCTTTATTTGGTGACAAATATAAACTACCATCGGCTATTTCCTGGGCTAGAGAAGTTCTCGGAATAGCGAAGCCAATTTAAACAATCCGCGCCATTTAGGGAGCATAAACAACCATAATATCCAATATGGACCCTCCTCGGGACAGTAACTGTGAAATGCGACTGATATATCTTGACGGGCTGAACTGGTCTGGTGAATCGTAGTCGAGATCGCCCCTCCCCTCCCCTCCCTCCTCCCTCTTAGCTGTGGACCTTTGCCGACAGAGGACCCACCCGGGGCTCTGGGCGCCGCCCCCGCCCCCGCCCCCGCCCGCCGCCGCTGCAGCTGGTCCTGTCCGCCGTCTCTCCGCCCCCTCCGTTTGCCGTGCGCCTCGCCGTGGCCGTAGCGTCGTGTGCGGCTTGTCTGTCTGTCTGTCTGTGTGACTGTGTGCGCCCTCCAGTTGGACTCCTCGAGGTTGGACTCTGTAGACAGCGTTCTGTCCTGCCTCCGTCGCTGGCCGTGACTTCCCTGTTCTATCGGTCTGTGTATTCGGACGCCACGTATTTCAGGTAGCTTTCGTTCGTCCTTTTATTTCTGTTGATGGTTTGTTGTGTTACGATGTCGTCCTTCAGCACTAATGTGGAATGCCTTGCGGTTTCCTTCCACTAATATCTCGTAGAATATGCGCCATTGTGGAGCGTTTAGTAAACCTTGGTGGGTTTATGGATATGTAGCTGCTGCATTCTGCTTCCTTCTGCTTATCTATTTAACACGTCGACGTATTTGTGTCGGTGTCGTTAATCCTGTCCCGTTCTTTATCCTCCGTTTTGCATGTCAAATTGTGCATAACTACATATTTTTGTTTGTATTTAAAAATGAAATGTTATGTTTGAGTAATCGGTTACGATTATCGTTTGAATTCCATCAGTCATTTTATTTGCGTCTTTTAAGTTTATCAGTCACATGAGATTGTTTCGTTACCCGGACAGTTTTGGCGGTAACCAGCGCCACCGTCCTAGAAGCCGGCTCGACTGATGCTTGTCGCTGACCGCTGTCTGCCGCCCGCTGACCTGCCCGCTGACCTGCCCGCTGACCTGCCCGCGGGCCTGCGTGTCTCTGTGTGTGTTGCAGCTGGAGAAGATATTCAGTCACGCTCGGCGTGAGCGACGCGGCTCCGGCAGCAGCACCGATGCCGAAGGTGAGCGTCTGGGCACGCCGACTGTGACCGGGCGGGACACGGCGGGGAAGGGGGGGGGGGGGGGGCACGACAGGGACGGGCGGGATGGTGCTGGAAGTTGGTACGGAAGGAATAGGATTGTGTTGGGACACTGGCTTACCGACGAGGTATCGATGAGACCTTAAAGGGAATAGTTCACCTTTAACGTGGGGTTATGAGCTGAGATTACAGTTTTCTACAGCATGTCAAAAAATGTGTTGTGGCACAAGAGCACCCTGCTACTCGGAAGTGTTTTCGAGTCGGAGACCAAATGAATCTGTCGAACTTCTGATGCCAACGTCCGGGTGTCCGCCCGTCCTCCCGAGCGGTCAGAAGCTGTCCCGAGCCCAGCCGGCACTGAGAACATCTAACGACTTTCGTCATACAAATCAAAATTTTGCCGATTCTTCCAAGGATATCAATCTACTACCAAAGCCAGTGTCATATTAGTAAGTTTCAGCTCAAAATGCCCATAACAGCCAAGTTTCGAAGAGTATTTCAAGGTGGACTATTCCCTTTAAAGGGGTATGCTCGATACGGTCGAGACGCCGACCCAGCTCCACAACCGGGGTCTGATTTGGTGTCATTTTGTCGCTAATACGTATAACGACTGATGGATGGTGAGGCTGCAGAGCCATTTGTTCCAGCTGGAATCGCCGAGTTTTTGGTCTCATGACAGCGTCGTCGTTTCAATGATTAATCATTTGCTAACTGGCACCAGATGAATGAGCGAATTGCAGACTCTAATGGATATACGTCTTGAGCTCAAAAAGCTTAGTGCGCTTTTGATTAAATGCTTGGGGTGTAAATCATTAATCGCTGCAGTCCACTTAAATTCAAGACGGTTATGAAAAATGGTGTTATTAACTGCCACGATTTCTCAACATTATTTTCGCTAGGTTGAGAGCATTATTTATTTTGTTTCTGACATGTCTTGACTCGCTTTGACCCCTTTTCGAAGCCGTCATCTTCATCGTCTTGCGTTGGCCTGTGCGGTTCAGTTTCAGGTGTTCTCCTCGCGAGAAGGGCCTTGGCCAAAGAGGACGCGCTGTTCTCGCCATGTAGGTCTCCATGTTCGGGTGCTCGGAGCCGTGCTGTCCAGAACAGGAGACATGGCGTGTCCTATCTCCGTCGTTGTCCGTCCCAGATGAGAGCGGACTGCTGAAAGCCTGCTACATGATCACATAAACATGTGAATCAAGCTTTGAAACGCGAAACACTGAGAATATTAGTTTTCTGAAACGTTTGGACCCATGCCTTCAAAATATTTTAATGGCTTAAGCTGTGGTATTTAATTTCAATTGCTATTTACCGTTTTTCAATAGCTATGAGGTCGTAGCTATTTCAATACCTGTGAGCATGATTCAGTTCACGTTATCATGAAGCAGAAGCTGGCCTTTTTATCGTAGTTATTCTTGTGTGTCCGTGACCATGGCTCATGTATTTGTGACTGTGCTGATGAGACCCGGCGGGGTATGTAGGGACGTACCCAACGAACGGCGAGACGCCCGCCTCTGTCTCTCTCGGCTCTGGAGCAGCGGGGTGTGGTGCTTTGTGTACTGTCGTGCCGCTTGGGCCGCTGGGGCGCTGCTTTGGGTGCTCTGCTGGTGGCCGGTGTGCCGGGACAGGCAGACGGCCGCTCTCCACCAGCTGTGTGCCGTGATATCTCAGCCGCCCTCTCCCTCTCTCTCTTTCTCCCTTGCTCTGTCTGTCTCCCCCGGCGGCGGCGGTGTAGGTTTGTATGATCTGGAGCGGGACCCGCAGGCGCGAGTCAGCGTGCTCAGGAGTGGCCGTAAGTGGTGACTGCCCTGCTCGACACCCTCTCACTCTCCCCCTCCCCTCCCCGTCACCGCCACACCCTGCCCTCCTGCTCTCACTCGGTGTGCTCAGCCTGACCTCAGTACTGCCCAGAGGGTGGCCGCCCCTCACCCGTGACGCAGAGAGCGGTGACGATACTGGCACTGCACGCCTGGCTGACCAGCCACGCCCCGCTCACTCCCTCCTCCCTCCCCTCCCTCCCCTCCTCAGCTCAGCCTCATCTCATCTCAGCTCGCCCCTGGATGTTGCATGTGTGATGTGCAGGCGCCCCGTACCCAGCTGCCACACAGCAGGGGCTAATGTGTAGCCCGTTCAGCGGGGAGATCCCGGCCATTATCCGTGATATGGGAACCGCGTCCGCGTTTTCCAACATCTTCATCCGACTTCTTGGTGGGAATTCTGTCAGATTTGATAACATTTGTCCGGTACGATAAGACTTGCCCTGGTGCTGAGCCACTCTCGTTGTTGCGCCTCATGCCAGGCGTCTTACGTTGGTTCAACGTATCAACGATTATTCACCAGAATGGCTCAGCACCAAGGCAAGTCTTATCGTACCGGACAAATGTTATCAAATCCCACAGTATCATCGATAAGAGATCATGCTTTAGCGTGTAGCAACTCGTTATCGATAGACAATTCTGTCAGATATTCCGGAAATCTGGGTGTGATTTGGACACCGTCTGCCAATACATTGACGTCCTGATTTTGTGATAGCGCCCTGGATGGCACTTGACCCGACATATTTTTCGCAAGTTTATGGCGGATGTCTTACCTTGCATTCTGCTAACTTTCTTTTGTTTCGCGACCTCGTGAGAGATCCTAGTGGTCACCTGACCATGCTTTATGGCACCATCTGTGCCGTCCAATCTGCGTCATCATCTGTACCATTATGGCTCCCTTGTGCAGCCGTCCAATTGAGCGTCAACTCTGAGATCCTGTTCACTTGACTGTGTGCGGTGCGATCCAGCTCAACAGCTTGGCCGCCACTAGTCTCTCTGGTGGGACCTAATCTCACGAGTTTGATTGGCGGGACCTCATCCCACTCCCAGCCGTGTGGTTAACATAATTAGAGCTGCCACTTTTTGAGTTTATTGCTTCAAACTCATCAACCTTTATCTGACAATCTGTCACGGGCCGAGTTATATATAATGCCTTTTGCTTTATGGGTTGAGTGGCTGAATTATTAATCTTCCTGGTACCACGACCATGACTTGGACTTGCAACTTCAGATCCAACTTGACTCTCTTTTGAAGCCCTTGGTTGATAATTGGGTTCGGAAACAAAGCATCAAACGTAAATACACCCGTATTCTGAGGTATTCTGAGGTGATCCAGTCAGCTGGCTTTAAGTGGAAGCTCTAGCGCCTCTCGTCTGACCCGTGACTCGTCTTCGACCCAGGCCCGCAGCCGCCGCGCCAGCCGGATAGCTGCTCTGCCGACCTCAGTTTGTATGGTATGCTATGCGGGCCGCACCGCGCCGCGTTCGCCGTCCTGCGCCGCGCCGGTTACGTCAAACTGACCGACTGACCTGACCCGCGCGAGTCCCAGTAACGGTGATGGACCTTTTGATGGTGACGGGAGCGCGAAGGGAGATACTAACAAACAGGCGAAACGAAGGATGTCTTGTCAGTGAAGGACGGAGCGGATCAGTGCGGAGCAGTTGATATGCATGCCACTCTTTGGGGGTTTACTTAGCGGATGCGCATTCTTTGGGGAAATGATCACCTTTATCCTGTAGCTTAGTGGTTCTCAAACACTTGGGATAATGACTGCATTTTAGACGATGGATCCTTCGAGTGCGAGTAGTAGGTTATGCTTTACGCGTAGCTCGAAGTTTACGAAGTCACTCTTGTCGGCACTGGCAAATGCCGGAAGGGATGCTGTACCGCACAGCTCGGTGTCGAGATTGCCACTCTTGTCGCTAGATGGCACTAGTAAACGCCTGAAGTTATGCTGTACCGCGTAGCTCGGAGTCGAGATTGCCACTCTTGTCGATAGATGGCACTAGTAAACGCCTGAAGTTATGCTGTACCGCACAGCTCAAAGTCTGGAAACCTGTTGCAGCGGAACAGACCCGAGTCATTCAGGTCATCACAACGGCGGTAACCGCGACATTAATAGGTACTGCAGCTAAGCCCCACGTGGTAGCGGAGATAACAATCACGTTTCGTGCCGGTCCCATTGCACGATATGGGCGCTGACACGCGATCTGTCGGTGATAGGCCGTCCGTCCCCACTATTTCTCCACCACACGCGTCCACGCAGGTCCACTATTACGACCGATGACCTCGCACCTATTTCGGGAGTCTCGTAGCTATTACAGATGGTCCGGTATTGTCGCTATTGTGCTATCGACCCCAGCGTTACTTTTTCTATGGGGTAGTGTAGGGGGGGGGGGGGGAGGGGGGGGGGATTCTGCATTCTGAATTAGTTTCTACTTCAGCACCTCCAATAAGAACATCGATTGTAGTAGTACATATCATGCTCATGCTTGCGCTCGTGGATCGGGCTACCTCAGCCGGCATCGAGACTTGCACTCATTAACAGTCTTCATGAACCTCTGCATTAGCCCCAGGTGAACACCGGGTAATATCAGATGCGTCCTTAGCTTTGATTTGACCCTATCCACCGTATCAGTCCGTGTGCACCATCCTGCTTAACAACAGCGACTCGATCGTAAACCACTCGACTCAAGCCTTGTGGGGAGCCACGGGCACAGAGTAGAGGTTGGACACTGGTTCGAACGGAGAGTACGGGCAGGCTGTTGTCTCGGTGTTGTCCTCTGTGACGTTTGCTGTACGATCTGTCGTATTTACGCTGGCTGCGCAATGTCGCTTTGGCTTTTTCCGCCTTCCGCTGTTTCTGGACTGTTGCGGGCTTTGCTCACAGGCATCAACAGCTTATGGCTTCAGCTTTGTTTGCTGGGTGCTGAGAGCTAGAGCTGTATTAGGCAGAGCGGGATGGTCGAATCAAGGGAGTCTGTTCCTCGAGTTCTAACCGGTCAAAATCATTGGGCGGGTAGTGCCGTACTGAGGCTTTGCGTACAAAACGCTTTCATGCCTAATGCCGCATGTTAACCCTATTCCCTGCGGGCGGCCAGAATTATGTTAACACGCGCGGTGGAGTGGGTCTGAGAATTACGCGCCCTGGAGAGGAGAGAGAGGGGGGGGGGGGGGGCGAAATCCCCCCTAAAAACTCGGCTCCTTTTAAAGTTAGAAAAACGAAATTTGGGAGGGTAGGCGTGGGTGATGGGAACTTTATTATGTATTTTTTTTCATGACCTAGGTCAATATCTTCGAGGTTAAATGAGGTCAAATCTATCATATTAGGACTTTGCTCCTGAAACTTCGAATGATCCCGAAAACCATGGTGAAGCTAAAAAAGGGAAACAAATAAACTAAACTATGAAACCGAAAACAGCGGTATAAAGCCTTTGAAGCGCTCTTTCGTGCAGGTGTCATGAGATTTGACCTCTGGTTAAATCTGATCACCTGAGGTTAGGCTCCAGAGTACATCAAATTATAAAGAAAACTTTTGCAGCAAAACTTTGTTCGTGAAAAACAAAATTACTTAAGAAAGGTAGGGCAATAATTTTGACACCATCGTGTTTCTCTGGCCAAGGCGGCTCGAAGCATACCAATCGAAGCATACTCGAAGCCCGTGTAAGTAAATCCCAAAATTTGATCTCGTTTAAGGTTAAGGTCAGGGTCAGGGTGACCTAAGAAGGTCAAGTTGCATATCATGAGGCGTGTCTTGATGAAACACACATTGGTGCCATTTTTGTTTCTCCGAGTTCATCCTATCGAGGGTTCTTGACAAGTAAGTGTTCGTGACCCCTGATGACCTTATAGGGATCGCTGGTCAAAACTTGCAAATGAGATATCGGTAATTGGCTTAAGAGACATCATCCTGATAGAATTTGCCCGATATGATTGGCTTCTATTGAATAGGAAGGATTAGCATTTTCGCCCATTGACATTGAATTATAAATGATATTTACCTGACCTCAAGTCGCCGATATACAAATCCGAGGTAAACAAGTTTTAGACACAGGGGCCTTTATGAATTCCGGAAAGTTTGAAACTGATCTGCCAAAAACTCTGGCCATGGCCAGCCGCAAACTTGCAAAGTGGTTATTTCGCGATGTTTGTATTTTGGCCTGACTTATTGACCTGACCTGAGGTGACCCAAGGTCAAGACTTTTATACAAAATGTAAAATTAGTTTCGGGGATGGTATGCTAAAATGGTGGCGCTGCTCGCCGCCGTTTTTCCGCTATGCTCGAAAAACCGGAGGAGGCGGACCCCCCCCCCCCCAGACCATCGTGATTATGTTTTTCGACCGATTCTCATGGAAAAGCTGTTTCGAGCATCAATCATATCGGTCTTGTCAAACATCACATATCGCATATCACATAGCAAAACATCAAGCACATCGAACATCCAAACATGTTTTTTTAAAGTGAAAAATGCTGGGCGTGATCAGGGAATTAAATGGGAAATTGGGGGAGTTTTTAGGTTTTACTTTTTTCATCGCATCTTCTGTTCGGTTGACAAGATATGATGTTATATTTTGCTTAAATTGCTAAAAATGTGAACATCATTTGTTTAGTCTGATATTACGCATGGGCGGATCCGGGTAAGCACCTTGGGAGCCCTGCCGGTCTGCACTAGTAGATATCGCCTCCCAATTTGTCTACCTGAGTACGCTTCTGCCCAAAACATGTGCAGTCGCTAGTATTTTGCATACAAAATTGCTATTGAAGTGCATTTGACGCATTTATTGTGCTGTCGAACACCAAAGAAGCAAGAAGCGGCACCGCCTCTGAAGGACCAATTTTATTTAAATTTTCACACAAAAACCATTATTTTAATCTAGAAAAGGACCTCAGCTTTCAAAACGCTAAGGTTTACGGTTTTGGAGTGGCAAACGAAAACCACGGGGGGGGGGGGGGGAAATCTGCCCCCGCAGTGGATAGCGTTAACAGGAAATGAGCGATCAGATGGAAGATACCAGTACCCACGCATTACGTTGTGCTTACTATATAATCCTGGACCCTGGTCCTAGTAACCCGTCCAAACCGAAGGTCTGAACTCAAATCATCTTTGAAATCTGAGCCCGTGCATGTGCCCGAGGACAATCTATCCCGACAACTCTGGTGACAGCTGGTGACACCTATACTGACCCGCCGCCTTCTCATCATGCACCATGAGAAGGTCATTACTCCTCCGCTGTCAGGCGATATAACCCAGTGGGATTGATACGGGGCATTAACACCGGAGACGGTACTAATCCTGCGCTCGGCTCGGGACGGGACCGGCTATTCTGCGGATGAATGGAGCGGGCTATCGCGCTGACTGCATGACTTGTCGCCTCTTAAGTTGGCCGATCTCGCCTCCCCGGGTTTGTGGCTGTTCTGTCCGCTTCCTATAGCGGTTGTCGTGTTGGATGGATGTTTTCTCGACGTTACATGTCTGGCGTTGCATTGTTCTGTGTTATTTTTCATGTTAAATGTTCTTTTTGGATACTTGTCTGATTGTTGTGTTATTTCTCAGCAACAGCTGTAAGTATTCATGCTTAGCTTGTTTTATACATTTACCTTTCCGGAAATTCACATTCTTTCTCTCCATATTTTATCTTTGTTTTCACAAGTGCTGGTTAGGATTGTGTATGTTGACATGTTCAGAAGATATACATGTAAAATGCTGGTCGCCATGCCTGTCCTTTTAAGGTGATCGGTTTCTTTACTCCACTACAGAGAGTGCTATGTGACGGTAGGTGCTTTTTATTTTTTTCGTCAATCTGTTCCATCAACCCTATTTCCATCTGCGCGTCATTAGTGTCTATTCTCACTTCCTGCCCGTCGGGCACCCACCCCCCCCCCCCCCCC
>JARFNZ010045755.1:0-13911 GCA_031763405.1 Balanus nubilus
GTGATCCTGAAATAATTCGACTTATCTGATGCGTAAAAAAACGGTTTTGAATTTTCTCCCATTGCTGTATAATAGGCAGGTCACGAAGATGACCTGACAGCTCACCGATGTACAAAATCCGAGATAAACAAGTTGAAGAACCTGATGCCCTCATGAAATGCTGAAAGTTATATATTCATCCGTCAACCACCGTGGCTCTGCCAGAACCGCAAGCTCGAAAAATGGAGGCTGGAGGTAAGGTCACGTGATGCGACCTATTGAGCTGACCTTTGATGACCTGGGTTAACTCTTTTTACAAAATGTGCGGAATGGATGTGCCAATAGTTGTCAAATTTGGCGGCGCGTTTTTTTTGTTTGCTATCGACAAAAAACCTGGGGGGGGGGGGGCAGTTATCCGCCCTCCCCCCCCGCGGTGCGAGGGTTAAAAATAAATTTCGAAAGGTACTGAAGGTATTGGTATTGAGGGTATTCCGAAGGTTTTGATATCGGTGACCTTATATCTTCGGTATATACCTTCGGAAACGACGAGAAGCAAGTTAAAAACGTTATGTATTCAATTCCCTTTCAACTTATGTGACCTAATCGAGCCAATCAGTTAAGTTCGAGTGGTAATTTTACTTTATATTCGGCAATGTCTAGAACTTTAACCCTATAAATTCCTTCGGAAAAGGACATTTTTCATTTAACGTCGCCGTTCTTCCCACATCATCGAAAGGGTTCCTACTGGAAAAAATAACCTTAACATACAAAACAAAATTATCTTTCTCCTTCCATTATTACTCGCATAGGGAAAAATTCGGGCATTGATTTGGTAATAACATTTGGTAATAACAATAGCACATGCCATCAGGGGTAATTCGAAGTTGTGTAACACTTCCCCTTAAAAGCGCATGCGCAGAGCATAATGCCCATTTTGTGAACGCCGCTACAAGGTATATATGTATATCATGCGTACGGTATTTAATAGGCAAGCGCATGAACGATTTCGTTTTCGATCGCTGAAGTCTCGTCAAATACAATATGTTTCGCGCTCGTTCATTGTTATTGTATTCTAATGAACAAGTGCTCGAAAAATTATTTTGGACTTACCGAAAGGGAGTTTAATGAGGAATATTTTAGGCGTGAATCAATTCAATAATATTGCCGGCTTGTTTTTGTGAGGTATTTTGTGTCCATGTCTTACGGGTCTATGCAAAATAAAGTCTCTTCTTCTCTCTCCTTCCTACTTCCTTTCCTTCCATTTAGTTCTATCGAATGTGTAAATAAACATGTCTCTCATTCTCATCATCCCTCTACTTCTCCTCTCTCTCTCTTTCTCTCTCTCTCTCAAAATTTCAAACGTACTGTTTAACCAAAAATAGTTTCCAAGAACCATGTTGCGGGACACCACATGCTCGCATATCAACGGCAAACTGAATACACCGTGGGCGCATTTTGAATGGGCGCAGTTAGGAATTTGCGACATGTTTAGAAAGTAGTGGTTATAAGATAACAACATTCTTCCGCATCTGTCGTGATATTTAATAACGATGTAAACACATTACTTTTTGAAATGCAAAATGGTTACATTCGTTCCAGCTTCAAAAAACGTATAATGTGGCGGGAAACATGCTTGTGTTGGATGAGAAAACATCGAAAATGGAAAACTGTTTCCTTTTTAAAGAACATGACTTTCGTTTTGATACCGTGGCCATCAATTTGATGAACTGGCACCAGAGGTCAAAAATATTAATCCCAAAATTAAATAGAAGTGATAGATTTTGAGATATCGGCATGGGCGCATTTAGGCGACCTGGCGCAATATCGGCACTCTCCCATACGGATTTAAGTCTCGTCACTACATTGTTTACAAATATTACGGAGTTTCGCTAAAAACACTTTGAAATACATCGATTTAAATGACGTAAGACGTTTTGTGACGAAAATCCCTGAATGCCTGAAAAATCGCAAAATCCAGTGTTAAAGCAAATGGGACAAAAAAACACCTAGCTATGTAAGAATTTCAATGTTTTGTTTTTTTGACCACATAAATTATAAAAAAGACTAGTGTGCAGGTATGTGGGTTTTAAGAAATAGTCTAATTATATCATGCTCTTGTTTCAAATTAAACCTAACAACAAATTATTTTAACCCGCGCCGTGCCGGGAGGGGGGGTGGGGGGCGTTTAGACGTCCCCCCTAAGGTTTTTCAACGATAGCGCCGCCATTTTTGCATATGTGTTTGGGCATCAATTACGCACATTGTGTAAACATTTTGACGTCAGGTCATCTAAGGTCAGGTCCCAGGTCAGGTCACGTGACCCAACCTCAAAAAAGTTTAAAGTCGTGCCACAACCACAGTTATTAAATGTTCACTTTCAAACTTTCAGGATTACATACGGGTACCGTTACCTAAAATTTGCATCTCTCGGATTTTGGATATCGGTGACCTAAGGTCTGGTCAATTTCGTAGCCCCCCCCCCCCATTATAAGTCAATGGTGAAAAATTAGTATCACTCGTTTTCAGTGGAAACCCATCAGATCAGTCACATTCTTTCGGCATTATGTCTCCTTACGCCACTCTTGATGGCCCAGGTACAAATTTGTATACGTGACCCGTGGAAAGGTCATATGAGGTCATCCGAGGTCAATAACACTTTTATTTTAGAAATAACTTTTGATATAGATGAGATAGAAGCGCGAAAATGGCGCCAATGTGTTTGTCTCGTGAAAACGAATGGGCTCATATGCAACAGTTTGTGTTTACCAACAGTGCAGTTTACCAAATTTGGCTAATTTTCATTTTGAACAGGTACTGTAATTGGGATATAAATGCAATTATTGTAATAATTTTACTATGTTATAAAGGCAATAAGTTATTGAATGTTGTCATGGGATCAACAGGCATCATAGATACGACATGTATTTTGTCGTGGGATCCTATACTTGGAATCCATGCGCATGTCTGATGTGGGTTAATGCAAGCCACTCACTACTCGCCATACTTGCCATCAAAAACATAATTACTACATAGTTACTCGCCATACTCGCCATAAAAACAAGTGTGTCACTTGCAAGGAGAAGAACCCGATGGTATCCGATTTTTAAACCTCGGGATATTTCGTGACCTCTAAGGTTAGGTCAATGACAATAAATCACTGAATGGGGTTCTCTCCAAAAAGTTAGTACCCAAACGGGCCGCCAGGTGTATCCGCGGGCACGTTAGGTTCCTCCGGGGCGGGGCCTAACAACGGCAAGGTAAGAGCGGTCCACGACTGTGAGCATTGACCAAACGGTAGTGACTGGGTAGGGGAAGGCGCGGCATGTTCAACCATAGGGCGCGATGATCAACGATTCTTGCCTATAAATCCGCCACAGTGATGCAGTTTTTAATCCCATCAGTTTCGCCATCAAGGCATATGGGAATGAGGAATGCAAGAGGACTGCTTTTCCGCTTAACTTTCGAACAATACCAATATATTCCATCACAAATGGAAGCAGCTGAGCCCGCTTCCATTATCGACCATCAACGGCATCAAACACAATCCAGAAGTCGACCGATCTAATATATTCGCGAGTTCTCACACAAACACGAACACATAAAAATACGTAAACACAGTCAGAAACATATGGCTCTAAGTGCCACTACATGCTTATACTCAGACACACGCCAGCTGATAGGCACTATATACTCATGAATACATCAAACACGTTCCTGCTTCAATTTCTGACATTCAGGCCTCTTTTCCACGTGTCTGTCCTTCAATGACATCACAGTATTCGGGCGTAACTGGCAGTTTTTTCTCAGACGTCAAATTGATGTACGGTAAGGTTTGCAAGTTGGCGTCGTTGGCGCCATCCGTTTTTGAGTTATTCAAAATTTTCGACAGGGATGACACATTTTGCTGCCCCATCCCCCTCACAGTCAAGGGAGGATTAAGTCCCGGCCTGGGAGTCAACAGCTGGTCTCACACGTTGCCCGGCCCGAAGCGCACGAAACAGACGATGACCCGGCTGTTCGCTCCTGACACAAGGTGCGCTCGGTCGATGTCTAGTCGGGGCAGCCAGGTCCACACAGCACCGATGATGCGCTTGTAAATGTTCTCTGTCTCTCCCGCACTCTGCCCGCCGCCGGGGTGTCCGGAGCGCCTCCCGCCCAGCGCACGGCAGTCTCCCCTGTCGTCATACCTGGATATTTTCACGTGTGCGCACCCAGAGGTAACTGGTCCGTTTTCACGTCGGGTGAAATATATTACCGCAATCGTCCTATCTGTAGCGCTTCTACATCGGATGCTTAATGCGATGCCTTAACAGACTGCAATGACGAGTAAACATCCTCCCACACTAGTCGCATCTTTAGGACTTTCCGCTCGTGTGCTGACGTCTGTGACGTGTGAGGTTGCCTTGGTGAGAAAACGTCTTCCCACACTCATCACATCTATACGGCTTCTCGTGTGAATGTACACGGCGATGACTTGTGAGATTGGAATGACGCGTGAACGCCTTTCCACAATCATCGCACATATAGGGTTTCTCACCTGTGTGCTGACGGCGGTGACAGGCTAGATTGTCCTTTCGAGTAAACGCCTTTCCACAATCATCACATATATAGGGTTTCTCACCTGTGTGCTGACGGCGGTGACAGGTTAGATTGTACTGTTGAGTGAACGTCTTCTCACACTTGTCACATTTATAGGGCTTCTCCCCTGAATGAGCACGGCGGTGACTTATGAGATTGGAAAAATACATGAACGCCTTTCCACACTCGCCACATATATAGGGTTTCTCACCTGTGTGCTGACGGCGGTGACAGGTTAGATTTTTCTTTCGAGTGAACGCCTTTCCACAATCGTCACATATATAGGGTTTCTCACCTGTGTGCTGACGGCGATGAATGGATAGACTGTTCTTTCGAGCAAACATCTCCCCACACTCATCACATTCATAGGGCTTCTCCCCTGAATGTATACGGTGGTGCAATACCAGAAGACTCTGATAAGTAAACGTCTTTCCACACACGTCACATCTCCAGGGCTTTTCCCCTGAATGAATCATCCGGTGTGTTATCAGAGCGGACTGTTGAGAAAACACCTTCCCACACTTGTCACATTTAAAGGGCTTCTCCCTTGTGTGCACACGCCGGTGCCTTGTTAGATGCCAGTTCCAGGGAAACGTCTTCCCACACTCATCACATCTGAAAAGCTTCCCCCCTGGGTGCAGACAGCGATGACGCTTCAGATTCGTCCATGGAGGAAATGATTTTCCGCAGTCATCACAGACGTAACATTTTCCATATGGGTTGTCACGATGGGCGGTCAGTCTACTGCTTTCCTCAGATACACAATCTTCTTCTTCATAATTCTGCAGTTTCACGATATCTGGAAACGAAGGACATAGGATCAGTGGTGTTCTTTCGAGAAATAGCCAACAAGGTCCAAGAATGTGTGCTATAGAAACAATACGTTCAATGAAGGAACTCTTTTCCGAGGGCTCCGAGACAACCTTGTACCGTTTCTGCACAAAATAACCTTGTAGGCAGCAGGAATTCCACTCCGCGTGAATGTACAATAGTGCCATCCAGCGCCCTTATCAACCTAGTTTCTTCACGTCCTTCAGTCTGCTAGTTTGCTGTGACAGTTTAGCACCAATATAACTTTTAGGATACAATAGAGAGCAAGGCATTGCTGGGCTTCATGTACGGTCAGTCAAATAATCATGTTCCCCTGCCCAGTTTTTCCACAATGGGCAAAAATTGGCACAAATTGGCTGTAACCTCGCACCGAGGAGCGAGGGAACGCCGGTCGCTCGAAGCCGGCCGATGTTTAACAGAGCCTGCGCTATTCCCCTCTGTCCTGCCCCAGCTGCATATTTCCCAACAGTATCACACGAGTGGTCAGCCTTCATGTCTACCCCAAATACTCGCAGCCACCAGCCAATCAGAGGCGAGAGACGCAGACTGTGACGTCGTAGTTGGCTCAGCGGCCTGGCCAATAGAAGCCGTCGCAGTGATGCTGTAACGGTTCCGATTAGGAATCGTTAGCTCATAGCTGAAACACGCTCGGTAGAAGCAAGTTGAGGCAAAGAAAATGCTAGTGGTATCCATTTTACTTGGAAATGGATTGATGCAGTGTTCATTTTCAGACATTCATCGAAGAAACTCACGAATCTGTGAATCACGAGTGTGTTAAATTCAAAAAGAGAAGCTTCTGGCAATTTAATCCAGGTCGTACGAGTAGAGGAAGCGACGGCAGCGACGTTGCGCACTACACTACAGTAACGCTCCGTAATCCGCTGATTAACCCTCGTCAGTGTAGGGGATGGTTGCCACCCACTCGGTTTTTCAGAAATAACTCGCGTAAAAAGCGGCGGATAGCAACGAAACGTTCCGTGCTCTAGTATTGATAAATTTTACATCTACCCTAAAACAATTTAAACCTGTGACCTTTTTTTCATGTTAAGCGCAAATGGCGTTCGGTGGCAAATTGTTACTTGTAACTCGCACGCTTCCTGATTTTGTATGTTCAGGAGTATTTAAACATATGTTACCGTGTGATCTCCATGATTTCCAATGCGGTCACGACTCCCGAAAGGTCAACCGAAGTCACTGACCTCTGATGATATTGGATAACCTTTTTATTTCCAGAGCTTCCGTTTTTTTTGCGTTGATTTTCTTTTAACAGATGCGCAACTTAAGGCAAAAAATTATGCGCTGATTATTTAGCAGTCATTTCACGCAAATACGAGCTCAAATGCGGTCATGATGTAGGTCAGGTCAAACCAGGTGGCTAACCCCATATGACCTAAGTTGACCTTTGACCATTGCAGTGGCGTAACCAGAGGAGATTAAAGGGGTCAGCTGGCCTCTCCGAAATCCTCAGGGGCCCGCTTTGACAAGGGTCTTCTCCGACTGGCTCTTCGGCGAGGGCCCGCCGTGACAACAGTCCTCTATTCCGGACAGGCCCCGTTGCGACAACAGTCTGCTTTTCTGGGAGGGGCCGGTTGCGACAACAGTGGCTCTTCGGGAAGGGGTCCGCTGTGACAACAGCTTTTTATTCTGGAAGGGGTACGCTGTGCCATCAGTTCGCTTTTCTGGAAGGGTCCCGTTATGACAAGAGTCGCTATTCCGGTCGCTGACGCTGACGAAAGTCGACGCTGACGCTGAGTCGCTGACGAAAGAGCGTTACAAGAGCTTTCTACTGCTTTTTTGTTTTCTTCACAGCTATTATAGTTACCGAGATAATGGCAGCTATTTCCAAAAAGTAAATATTTTAGAAATTTTGACCTTCGGTGACCTCTGGTGTCCTCAATTTTGACCGGAGCGAAAAAATTGTCGAAGTAGTTTCAAAATGATTTTTTTTACGAGCTTTCGAACGCCGTTTGCCGCTTTGCTCTACGTTTCTTAGAAGCCGAGTAAGAGGGGGGCGTCGAAACGCCCCCCCGGCACGAGGCGGGTGGCGTCGAGCACCGGCACGGCGCGGGATAAACTTCAGACATTCCCTCTAACTTGAACGGACATTTCGTACAAGTTTTCGGAGGTCAACCAACTTTACCGTACTGTCCGTAGTGGTGGCGACGCCCATGGTCATCAATCTAAGTCCACAAGTCAACCGATCTAATATATTCGCGAGTTCTCACAAAAACACGCACACATGGAAACACATAAACAGTGAGACACAAATAGCTCTAAGTGCCATATACTCAAAGACACCCCAGCTGACAGACACCATACACTCATGAATACATCAAACACGTTCCTGCTTCAATTTCTGGCACTCAGGCGTGTTTCTCACGTGGCCTTCTACTACCCCCCATGCCTTGAAAATTGAGGTCAATTTTCTTTTGACCTGAACTTCAATCAGGTGAAGTTCAGGTCAAAGGTTAAAATCAAAGGTTTTTGCGTTGTAGCCCGTGGACACCACACAATGCGCAGATCAGAGCCCACACTGCGCTTATGTACTTTCAAATATTGGTGAAGGTACTATATCAGTATAGTCCTCATATTAAGAACGGTTCAATTTCAAGGTCAGGTCTCAAGATTCAAGGTCATGTACCTAAAAGCTATAGATGAGTGATGTGAAACATGTGTTGTGGGACGGCTTAGATATGTAATTTGATGGTAACCTTATTTTTTGACTTTGGAGTCATTTAAGCGAAGGAAGGTTATAACAAGGTCAGGCCAAGGTCAGGTCAAATATCAAATTTAAAAATCGGTAAAATTTAATTAAAGACACATGTTCCTCGATCAATTTTTTTCTACGAAATCCAATGACTTCGATTTTTTTCGCAAGTGTCCTAGAATTAAAAAGTATAAATGGTATCATCAGCTTTCTCACATTACTTTCATTACTTTGCCAACCCCTACTCTATCCGCCGCCAGGGTGCCCGGAGCGACTCCGACCAGCGCACGACTGGCTCCGATTTGAGTCTCCCTTCTCGTCAGACCTGGATACCGAGGGGGCCAAAAAAACGTTCCCAAATTTGGGCTTATTTTGGAGTGTTGAGTCAAGAAAGGAATTTTTTAAATTGCATACACCCATTCGTTACGCTTTTGGTATTGTTGTTGCAAAATTTCAAGTAAATCCCTAGAGTCATTATGATTTTATAAACTGTAGAACAAAAGAAGTCAAAATAATGTTTTGCAACTGCGGTTTTACATTTGTTGAGCACGTGATTGACTGCACCTCCCTCAGGGCAGATTGCAGCGGTCAGTCGTCACTTTCAACGCAGGATGCTTCACCTGACAGTGTTCAGTCACCACCTCCCAGGTATCCCCCTAGCACATTCTTCAAGTCCGTCAGGGAGTCAAATTTCTGACGGTAGGGCAGCTAAATGCCTCCGCTAGGATGTCCCAGATGCAGTAGTCCACAGGGTTAACGTTAATGAGTTCGGAGACCTTTCGTTCTTGTCGATAAAGGACCATGGTTTCGCCGGGAGCTCCCGTGATAATCTGCTCCTGCAAAAATACACGTTATGTTTTGCCGCATCATGAAACCATACCATCTGAAAGCCGACTCCCAGCGAAACCGTGTTACTTCACCGACAAGAATGAATGGTCGCCGAACTCTGGACACTGTGGACTATGGCATCTGGAATGTCCTGGCGGAGGCAATTGTGTTCACACTCATACCTAAACTCAACCCTCTCCGAAATAAACTCAAAGTTGGGAACGTTTTTTTGGGGCCCACCTGGTATTTTCACGTGTGTGCACCCGGAGGTGACTGGTCCGATTTTCATGTCGGGTGAAATATTTTACCGCAATCTGTAGCGCTTCTACATTGAATGTATAATGCAGTGCCTTACCAGACGGCTATGACGAGTTAACGTCCTCCCACACTTGTTACATCATTAGGACCCTCCGCTCGTGTGCTGACGTCTGTGACGTGTGAGATTGCCTTTGCTAGAAAACGTCTTCCCACACTCATCACATGTATACGACTTCTCGTCTGATTGTAGACGGCGATGATTTGTGAGACAGGAATGACACATGAACGCCTTCCCACAATCGTCACATATATAGGATTTCTCACCTGTATGTACACGCCGGTGCCATGTCAGAACGCTCTTTGTAGCAAACGTCTTCCTACACTCGTCACATTTAAAGGGTTTCTCCACTGTGTGTACACGCCGGTGCATTGTTAGATGGCACTTTCTAGGAAACGTCTTCCTACACTCGTCACATTTCAAGGGTTTCTCCCCTGTGTGTACACGCCGGTGCCTTGTCAGAACGGTCTTTGTAGCAAACATCTTCCTACACTCGTCACATTTAAAGGCTTTCTCCCCTGTGTGTATACGCTGGTGCCTTATTAGATTGTACTTTCTAGGAAACGTTGTCCTACAATAGTCACATTTAAAGGGTTTCTCCCCTGTGTGTACACGCTGGTGCCTTGTTAGATCGCCCTTTCTAGAAAGTATCTTCCCACACTCATCACATCTGAAAAGCTTCCCCCCTGGGTGCAAACAGCGATGACGGTTCAGATTGGTCCATCGACGAAATACTTTTCCGCAGTCATCACAGACGTAGCGTTTTCCCCCCGTGTTGTTGTCACGCTGGGCGGTCAGTCTACTGCTTTCCTCAGATACACAATTTTCTCGTTCGTAATTATGCAGCTTCACGATATCTGCAAAAGAAGGTCATAGGATCAGTGGTGTTCTTTCGAGAACCAGCCAACAAGGTCCTCGAATGTGTGCTGTAAATAATACAGATTTAGGAAAAGTCTGTGGTCTAATAAAACACAACAGTAAACTAATGGTTTCGACTTAAAGTCCTGGTTCGATGAAGGAACTCTTTTGCGAGGGCTCCGAGACAAACTTGTACCGTTTCTACACAAAAATTAACATTGTAGGCAGCAGGAATACCACCCTGCTTGAATGTACAGGTCTCAGTGATATAACTGGTGGGTGCCTCGGCGGGCTTGAGGACACCTAGGTTCGCCTCTGTCCTGGCGGCCCCGTACGTGCCTGGCTGACAGTTATGCACGGGCGTACCCCACCCGGCGCAGTATAGTGGGGAGGGGAGGGACGGAACGTGGCTACGTGGTTCCACCAACGGAAACACCTCCTTTGGGCTTGAAAACAGATGCCACATCCCCGTTTATCCTATTACTGTTGGGGGGGGGGGGGGGATTTTGCCCCGGAAGTTGTTCGTGTATCATTCATTTAACCCTATTACTGTCGAGGGTGGGGGTCGATTTGCCCCCATCCTCCCCCGGAGGGTTTTCGTGTACTATTCATTCAATAAGCAACCTAAGATCGTCCAACTGTTTGACTTTTCCTATTATTTCATTGCGCATCGAAGGGTGTACTTTTCCCCCAAAAAAAAGTTGCATCAGGGGAGGGTGGAAGATCTTTTTTGGGGGAGGCGTGATCGGCCATTTTTTACCCAAAACCTTTGTGTGTTTAATCACTCGTGCAGAGTTGGATTTGTTTTTGTGCAAAAATGTAAGAAAGAATAGTTATTAGTAGAAAATTATATGCTATTCATAATGCTATTGTTTTTTCTTCTTAAAAATTTTGCTTTTGAAATTCGAAAATTTTGGGAAAACGAATTTGTCTTCAAAAAATCGTTTAACATTTTAATTTTAAGGAACATAAATACGGAAAATATGTAAGACAGGACATGCTAGGAAATCTATGTTTAAAATTTTAAGTCGATATCTTATTATTTCATGTCCTTGGGCTAACTCGAATGCGTAACCTATCATTATAAGCAAATGGTGAAATAAAGTCCTTCCTTATACGGATCGGATCAGTCGAATTATTTCAGTATCATGTCATATTAGGCCCTTTTGGATTGTCCAGTTGCAATTTGTGGTCAGTGACCTTCTGAAAATTCAGTTAACCCACCATTGGCTGGGAAGGGGGGCGTTTTTCGCCCCCCTGGTGAACTTCCCTCATAACTCCAAAACGAAACAACATATCGACACGAAACTTTCTAAACCTTTGTAATATCAATGTGACACAATCGTAGACAATTTTGTGAACATCGATCTAAAACTTTTTGTAAAGTTTAGTAAAGTTTTGTAAAGCGTTTTAGTAACGTCATGTCAGGCAATTTTCTGTCTAAAATCGACGAATGTTTGAACGGTCATAAATCATCAAGATTAAACGCAATTTGCAAACTAAAGGCGGCAAAAAGAAGGAAATGGCATTGACTGCAAAATGGTTATCTCGAATTTTTCATTTTGTTTTTGTTTTTGGACCCTAGAATAAATAAAATGATTTTTTGAAGAAAAAAATTCAGTTCTAAGGGACACAAAATCTAAGGTTTTGAAATAAAAAAAAAGGAATATGATTAAACGGAATATATAGTGTTATAGCTATTATTGATCAACATGCCAAATCTTGAGTTAATAGCTCTATTTTTTTCCCAGGTCAATGTCTTTCAATAGCTCTATATGACGTCATGCATATTTTGTTAACCAAAACCGCGGGATAATATTCCATGGAAGTATAATAAATACACGGAGAAGGATGTGCTTGTGTGTATTTACAAAGGGAGTGGTCAGAGTGAACAGAGATGGGTACCGAGGCTGCAGTCTCACATAGGTGTTTGGGCGACGTAGGTACACATGGTGTAAGTGGATGGTACATTGGGTGTGAGAACTGCATTGGAACTGCATTGGAACTGCATTGGAACTGCATTCATTGAACTGCATTGGAGGTGTGGAAAGGATGTAAGAGGATGGTGTACGATAGGTGCATAGGGAGTGTACTATGAGTGTACAGAAAGCAATGGGGTGTAAGGCTGTTGTAAAAAGGAATGTGTTAAGGGGGTATGGCTGGTGTTAGTGTGGGGTACTTAGCAGCGAAGGGTGCTGCAACATGGTAAAACTGGTGTAAATGGGGCGTCGTTTTAGGCCACTCCTTCATTACACCCAATGGGTGTAACTTTTTTTTAGAGTGATCAGCTGTTTGCGGGACACGGAAGGAGTAATGCGGAGGACATGAAGGGGTATGAAGGGGTATGAAGGGGTATGAAGGGATATGAAGGGGTATGAAGGGGTATGAAGGGGTATGAAGGGGTATGAATGGGTATGAATGGGTATGAAGGGGTATGAAGGAGATAGTCTTGTCTGTGATCTTGAAGAAAGGAGTAAGATGCATGTAAAATGGTAGGTATTTGGGGGCATTGGGGATAGAATCTTCGGGGTAAAAGGGGAGTCAGGACTTAGTGGGGAGTATTGAGGTTCTTATAGGGGCGTAAACAAGGGGAGGTCTATTTGTCCCCTCCATTTACCCCTCAAATTGTTTCCATTATAGGGAAAGTGGCTTCGAGGCGTATTTCGAGAGGGATGGGGGTGCCGTGACTATATTTATATTGTGCAGCCAGGATAATGTTGCATTGGCATCAGCTTGAAGACTGCAGCACCGATTTATAATTCAGTTAGGTGCATTTAAGCAATCAAATACAGACGTCCTTAACCGTCGCTGATCCCAGACTCGGTGTTCAGGTATGTATGTACAATTACATACATACTTTCAAAGACCACGAGCCGCCACTGCCCACAAGTGACTATCGGGGTACTCGGTGGGTACCGGATGGGTGCACGGTGGGTGCCGGATGGGCGCCGAATGGGTGCCGGATGGGCGCCGGATGGGTGCCTTTTTCGCGGCAGTGTCGTGGTGGGCGTTCTGTTGTCGCTGTCAGCAGGCTGGCTGACAGTCGTGGGGGGGGGGGGGGACGATGAGAGGGGCACTCCGATGGCGAGATGGGACCCCCTGCCTGCTGTGGGGTCGTTCCCCGGTGTCGGCCGACCGGATGGGCGCCGCGGGCGGCTCAGAGCGCACCGGACGAGACGCGCCAACACCGATCGGAAACCCAGAGGCTGAAAAAGAGACGGAGATGCTGACAAGTGTGTTACGAAAATCACCTGAATCAACTTGAAAAACTGTTGAAGTAGGTAAGTACATACATTAATTAAGCAATTTCATGGAACAAAATTGCAAGATGTTTATTCATCATACACGTTGGTAATTTTACGTTGGTATATTTCGTTGTATATTGGTATATTTCGTTGTATATTGGTATATTTCGTAACCGAGATCAACGATCACAATTGGGAAAAAGACTTGCATAGATCACCATGATTGAGCAAACATTTGATAATTATGCCAGCTTCCGAACTGTTCAACAGCTGTAGATTTGTGCAACCTAGAATGTGCGATTATACCACTAGATCAAAAGCAAACATGTGCAAAACAAAGCTGTCTGAAACTATCTCTGACAACCAACTACCTCCACAACCGGCCCCTGCTACATAGTATCTCTCCATCGCCCTTAACCCGGCAGTTGCTGGGGTATTTCGCCACCTTCGACTTGCCGGGGGGGGGCGTTAAACGCCCCCAGCCCATAACTCGAGAACCAATGGCCGTAGAGAGACGCGCAAGGCGGCAAACGAAAGCTCTCAATGAGGCGCATCTTTTGAGATCTTAA
>JARFNZ010045866.1:0-13911 GCA_031763405.1 Balanus nubilus
ACCGCGCCCGCCCCCCCCCCCCCCCCCATGTCGTTCCAGTCCGTGTTGGCCTGTCTGACCAGCACAGTCGGCGGCGCCAAGTGACCAGCGCCCCGGTCAATCAGGGCTAGGTTTTTTGTTGCGATGCATCATAGCCGGCTGTCTGGGATGGACACGGAACTGGCCACCGCGCGCCGGTCAGGGGCGAGCCTCTATCCACGCGCCGCTGAGGCCGTCGCAGCGCAATGTCTTGGCAAGGGTGCATGTAATTGCACGAATAGTACTGAACAAATCAGAGTATTGTGTTGGTAAGGTCAGACTGGTGCGGTGGTAAGGTCGGACTGGTGAGCTAATGCTACATTTGTGTTGCAGAGTCCAGACTGGTATGGTGGTTAGGTCAGACTGGTGAGCTGATGAGGCCGTGCTGCTTGTCGGGGGCCAGGCTAGGACAATCGCTAGAGTTTACTTCACGCTGTATTAACAAATCATGGGAAATGCCGATGAAAAAAATGCCGAAAAAAATGCCGATGATCTGGTACATAGCAGTGTCGCATCACATCAACCTGACGGTGCCCGTACGGTTCTGCCTCAGCGCTGTTCGTCGAGCTGGCACTGCGGGCAGTGACAGCACTACATTATCCGACCTCGACCGTCAACATAATAACGCACCTCACATCAAAGGCTGCCGCCACACGCAGCATGCCGTGCAGAGCGGCTCGACCCGGCTCTTGTTTACTGCCCGGGCCTTGGTCTGCCCGCCATTTACCACGGGAAAAGAGAGAGGGGGGGGGGGGGGGGATTCCACGACATTTCGACAATTTTTATTTAAAATTTGTGTGTAGGGTTGTCTTGGGTCCTGAATTCAGCTGTAAAAAATATTAGCTTAATCTGACCTCAGGTTATCGAGTTATAGTCTCGGACATTTTTTGCGAGGTCAGCCTGCAGAGGTACTTCTGGAGGCAAAAATGGGGTATTTAGTTAACGAAAATGTCAAAAATACTTATATGACTGAATTTGCAATAAAATGGAGATTCTAATTCCAGGCTTTGCTGCGTGACCTTGAATGACCTTGACCCCATGACATTGTGACCTTTTTTTTCGTTAACCTTGTGTGACCCCAGGTACACCTCTGATTCAAATTTTTTACCTCTCAAAATACTTCCCTATATATTGCCCAACAATGCAAAAATAGAAGAAGGTGCGTTTTTCCTCTAATTTCCGTATTCCGCGTCGATTCACGTGTATGTTTTCCATTTACTCCCAATGGGGAGGGGTATCGGGCGGATATCTAGGCTACCATTGCAACTGTTAGCCTGACTTTGGGTACTCAGCTTATAAGAGTGACGAGTAACACAATGCCCCCTTTTCTGTTATTAATTTGTATACTTAAATAAACCCTCGCACTGCCGGAGGATCGCGCCGAACACCAACTACCGGGAGGGGGGGATGATTTCCGCCCGTCCCCCCTAAGATCTTGAAAACCACGCAACATATCGACAATTAGCAAACGGCGTTAGAGTGATCGTGACAAGGACTATAGAAATTACTGATGTCATTTTCAGGTCAGGTCAATATTGAGGTCGCCAAAGGTCATTGAAAGTCAAATTTTGTCATATTACGAGTAGTTGTGACATCGCTTCGACAATCCCCGATTATCTCGGAAACTAACATAGCTAGAAAGAAACGGAAAAGTCATTTAAAGCTCTTGAAATTCCCAATAGCAATAATGTTTCAAATTTGACCTCAGGTCAATGGTTTAGGCTCCAGAGGTCATGTAAGATCAAAAAGGTCATTTTTGGCAAATCGTTTTTCGCGAACAACTTTTTAGTTATGAAAGATAACGCACCTATGCTGGTATTATCGTGTTCCTTCCGTCAAGACGAATCGAATCATGGCCTTTTTTTACCAGAACATGTGATTTTAAAAAATGACGTAAAGTCAAGGTCACTTGGTGACCCAAGTGGATCAAGTTGGATAATGTTGCATATGAGTCGATGCGTCTTGACAAAACAAACAATACAGTATCATTTTAACTTATCTAACTTCATTATATCAAAAGTTATTAGCAAAAAAGTGTTTGTGCCCTTAGATGACCTTAGATGACCTTGTAAGAGGTCACTGATCACAAATTGCAACTGTATCATCAATATTGGCCTAAAATAACATGATCCTGTACGAATTTGACTGATACAATGTGTGTTATTGATATAAGAAGCATTTTAAGCATTGGCTAACGGAAGGTCACCAAAATGACCTGACCTCAGGTTACCAGCATACCAAATCCGAGATATACAAGTTAGAGGTAGTGATACCCTCGTGTATTGCTGAACGTTTCAAATACACCGGTCTATCACTGTGGCTGTGGCACACCTACAATTTTTTTTAGGTGGGGTCACGTGACCTGGACTGGTGACCTGACCTGAGATGACATGGGCTCCAAATTTGTATATATGCGCGCAATTATTGTCTGAATAGGTGTCTTAATTTTGTCGGTGCTACGCGCAGCCGTTTTTCCGCTATTGACGAAAAATCCGAGGGAGGGGGGCGGGGAGGAAATCCGAGGGGAAAATCAACCCCCCCTTGGTAGTGCGAGGGTTAAAGGTGATGTCGGTTGGGAAAATGGGGTGTTGCTTCAGCCGCAATCATAGCTAGTCGGTAAGTGCTATCAAACTGATATCGAGAAGCATTTAGTAGATTATATATTTAAATTTGGATTTGTTCATATTTATATATTTAGTAGATTATTATTTTTAGTAGATAGACACGTCCGTCTTGTGTAGTATCAGCTTACAAAAGAGGTAAAACGTCACATATTTGTACTTCCCTGTAAGGACAAGACAAAACATCTTCACATCATTATGCGACCTTGCAGAGCCGCTTGCCTAGTTCACACATCACGTTAGGAACGAACAATAAAACGTTAGAATGCCCCACGGATATAAATGGAGCAATAAAGACGACTTAAATGTCAAATGGTTGATAACTGAGCGATGTGTTTTCGACTTTTCAATTGACCTATGTAACTACTGACTTTGTCCAAAATAATTACTCTGTATCAATATAATCACATTAGCTTTCAACCTTCTTTGTTTTTGGAGGCGAGATGGCGAGCAAAGGCATCGGCATCTACACGTGTGAGCTGTGATGGTGTCGATGTGCCGTTTGACAACGCAGGCCTCGTCAGACTTGATTCATCACTGCTGTGTTCCTGATCATTGGTCACATCTTGACGGATCGGGAGGTCAGTTGGATCTCGGCGCAGTTTTATACGGCATAAGCAGCACAGACATACACCCTTTCTTATGCGTTCATCGTTTACTAAATTGATCGTAACTTTTGAAACTGCTTTAACGCTTCTCCTCACCACTTTCTTATGACGTTCGAAATGGTCAAAACCAACCCTCCTCATTCTGCAGCACACTTCGGTTCCAATTTAACGCTAACAAAGATCAGGAGCGCTTCAAGATCTCCAATGCCAATGTGATTTTTCAGAACCGAGAGATCCGCCTCATGCGTCCAACCATGCGGTCACCTAGGTTTCAACTAATGTAAATGATCATGAGTGCATCGTAATACAGGTTACTCTGTTAGTATTTGTACCAAAAATTGTCCTAGCAGCGATGGTAGCTAAGATATCCGCCCGTTACCCCCTTCCCCTTGGGGGTAAAGCGAAAACATGCACGCACATCGACGCCGAACACGCAAATTAGAGGAAAAAGCACCTTCTTTTATTTTTTTGCGTTGTTGGGCAATACATAGGAAACATTTTAAGAGGAAAAAATTGAAATCAGAGGTGTACCCGGGGTCACACGAGGTCAACGAAAAAAAGGTCAAGAGGTCACGGGGTCAAGGTCATTCAAGGTCAAGCAACAAATCCCGAATATAAAATCTCCATTTCATTGCGAATTCACCCACATAGGTATTTTTGACACTTCTGCTAACTAAATGACCCATTTTTGCCTTCAAAAGTACCTCTGCAGGCTGACCTCGCAAAAATGCCCGAGGCTTTAACTCAAAAACCTGAGGTAAGATGGAGCTAACATTGTTACAGATGGATTCAGGACCCAAAACGACTGTATAGACCAAATTTGAACAAGAAGTGAGAGATGAGGGCGTTTTCGTCTTGTCGAAATGTCGTGGAATGCCACAGGGGAACTATGACAGAGTTCTGAGACAAGAGTTGGTAGTAGAAAGGAATGCATGAGAATCGACTACATTGTTCAGTCAGCGACTGAGAGGCATACAAGAGCTGCGCCTCCACATCGACTGACTGATCGACCGCTACAAGACTGATCTGTCATTGCTGGTAGAATGTTGAATGAATGTAGGTGCACTTAGCCACGTCGTTTAGCCATACAAACATTAGATTGTCCGTCCTGAAAGATGTAGAGGATGCAGACGACAAATTGTATTGCATTTAGTTCCATTGCATTGTATTGCAGTTTAGTCCAAGTTCCAAGGAGAGGCGATTCAACTTAAGCTTTTGCGCCCATCCAACATTGCTTCTTTCATTGTCGATATTTAATGTAACAAAACTCCTCCGAACTGAACTGAAATATATAAGAAAGGTTTTCAGAAAGCGTGTTGACTAACGTAAGGCTGCTCGATTAATGCAGCGAGGGTGTGTGCAGCAGCAGCTGCTGCTTATATTTAGCCAACGGATTGGTTATCACGTTGATGGCCCTGTGAGTAACAATTTACAATAGAGGAGTATAAACGGGCAGCCATTGTCGTGTTTTGCGCCTCGCGAGCCCCCGAAGGAATTGCAAAGCTAAGGTTGCGTTCTTTGCGTCGATTCCCGATGCCGGAATTCCCGGAATCCCCGCTGTCCCTGGGAAGCGTCAGCTGTTGCGTTAGAACGGCGTTTCCGATTCCGCTTCACATTTGCAGCAGTCGCGCCATGCACTCTATGTTTCTGGCGGTTTCAATTTATTTCACGAATTAAAAGTCATGCTCATGGATGAACCATTTTTTATGTGTGCACGTGACACCGTTTGCTCTGGTAACAAATTCAGGTGAGAAATACCTGGCAGAAAAGAAGTCATCAAGCTCAAAGAAAACTCAGTACTCTGTTCAACATAGCCAGGATTTTGTTGGATTTATAATCGTGTATGTTACTCGTCTTTGAATAACTACACTTCGAATGATAGTACTTGAATTATTTGAGTAAGTTAATAGTAAAACATGTCTTTTAGTATTTACAATAGTTAAGTGCAAGTGATAAGAATCTGAGAAGTTTGAAATTTACTGTCCCAGGAGATGCGAAAGAGCAAATTTGGTTTGGAAAAGAACAAAGTGAAGGTAGCAATAAAAAGGCTGTGAATTAAGTTTTTACATCATCAGGGAAGTGTGCTATCGCTTGGTATACTTATATACCTATCCCTTCCTATCGGTACGACTGTTAGATCTCTTCAAGCTCTGCAGTAGGTAGACTTACACAGTACTCACAACAGGTATTTACCATTATTACGTGTTGTTACATAAAAACGACATTGGACACCATAAAACAATAAAACGCAAAAAAACGAAACCCAAAAGCGCGCAGTGAAACCTGTGCTACCACATGATGGACTGCACCATTTTGCGGGGACTGGCATGGAAAGCTTTCCGATTCCTCGTTTCCGTGCCCGGCACGGAAAGTAGCAAAGAACGCACTCTCCCGGGGATTCCCTGGAATCCCTGCGGGAATCGACGCAAAGAACGCACCCTTAGATTCACCAATGAAACTTGACTCGATCGAAGGTCCGCCAAAGGACATAGTAAATTCTACATTGTACACTATTTTCGACATCTTCAGAACTGTTTGGCGAACGAGGGACAGGTTTTATCACATTTGTTTAAACATGCAAAGCGCAATGATGAACCTTTAAGAATCAGCGACGAAATGCTTTGCACATGCGCTAGTCTTCCTGCACAGCGTGGAAGATCTACAGAACGGCGATTAGTTTCGCTTATCTGCCGATTGCAATGCATCGACTGTGAGAAGTTCCGAGGTTTGTTCATGCTTTGAAAAGAAATAGACAATTGGTCACTCCTCAATCAAAAAAGGTATACAGTGTCGCCTGTAGGTATGTGTTGATTGTGGGTAGAAGCCTAACTTATGCAGATGCCTTTTCGATTAAATTCGACAGCATATTGAGCGTTGATTATCTTCTTGTTCAGTTGTTCTTGTAGACGGATGCATTTCTTATTTTCGGGTGAATGTTTATGTACATAGAACGTTTCCAAAGGAAATCATCAGAGTAGAAAATAATGATTATATTATTCGACGTTTCGATCTACTAAGATCATTTTCAAGAAATAATGTTTTAGTTTTAGGTCACATTCATACTACGATAACGGTTCACATCTTCATATTTGTACACGCTGCACTAAAACTAAATAACTGATGATACAAAAACGGCTTCT
This sequence comes from Balanus nubilus, assembly GCA_031763405.1. Taxonomy (NCBI): domain Eukaryota; kingdom Metazoa; phylum Arthropoda; class Thecostraca; order Balanomorpha; family Balanidae; genus Balanus; species Balanus nubilus. The sequence goes on from JARFNZ010045866.1 coordinate 6,388, forward strand.
AACATCGCATCACATAGATCATTCGTCAGTCAGTCACAAAATCGTTCAATATTCGTGCCGAAAATCCTCTTCTATCCTCCGGAAAAATCATCCGCACCTATCACACAGAAACACACACATACCCACTCACGCCTGCCTAACACGTCCGACCGCCTAATCAACCTGCTGCTAGGACTTTGTCGTACAGGGGCAGAGATGTGTTTTGTTTTGTTTGAATATTGATGATAGGTCTCGTGTCCCGTATGTAGACTTCTAGGGTGTTGAGTCGTTTTCGATCCTGGCAGTGTGCTAGAATGATAGTGTTGCTGACGAGGTTGTCGCGAGTGAGTGTAGTGTTGTGCTGCTCCGAGTAGTGTTTTTTGGGTGCATGTGAGTGAACATGTGAGTGAGCGGCGCGGGTCATGCCCGGCTATGTGGGGCGAGTAAAACGTTCAGTCTCAAGTCCGCCGGCTACCCCAAAATTTTCCGATCGGATGTTAGGGCTCAGGACATATGTTTGTAAGTACATACAAGCTCTGCTTTGCGCTAGTTCTGACCTCGCAAAGCCGTCCATTCAAAAGCTTCGTAGTTAGTTGGCATTGGCATGGCATTAGTTAGTTAAGTAGAATTGTCACATTTAGATGCTCGTGATTGTAAAATATGCAAAATATTTTATCAATTTCATTAATTGAGAAAATATTTTGCATATTTTAAAATCATGAACCTAAAAATGTGACAATTCTACTTAACTAATGCCATATATGTGAGACATGACTATCTAGTGAGTCGTCGCCAGTGCGGTGTCCTATACCTACGTAACGTCTGAGGAAGGGGGAAGGCGGGGGTTAATGATGCGATGCCATTCGCGATTCGCCCTTTATTGAGCTAGAGATTGGGTTAAAAAACAACGAGCGTGCTTCTTGTGATGAGTGGAAACCTTGAGTGCTTCTTGTGATGAGTGGATACTAGATTTTAGGGTTTTTGGTCATTCATAGCCACAAAGGTCAGCAAATGGCGCGGATGTCATCCTTATTGTCTTTGTGCGGATTGAACGACTTATAATCAACGGAGAGTCGTGACAAAGATTTAACTCACAGTCCCGCTGGGGTCTCCAGCCGAGCTTGCCCCACCGGGGGATGTTTTTTTTTAGCTTTTGTCCCCCTTAATCTTCCGCACCAATGATAGTTGCTAGACACGCAAGACGACCTTCGAAAGCTCTCAATGAGAAGTTTATTTTGCCATTCACAAAATTTTCAAAATAAGGTCACGTGCCAGGTCAAAGTCTGTTAAGTGTCAAAAACTACTGGTCGTTTTATGGGCCGATGGGACAGCACAATCAACAGCCTCGTGCTCAGCCAAGCCATATCACTCCCAATTGTAAGTTAAAGGCGCTCTATGAGTAAAAGTCTGATACTAAGCACGGATCAAGGTCAATGTCAGGTCACGTAATACTCGCTCTGGAGGGGGAAGGGGGGAGAATATGCCCCCTCTCAAGTTTGTCAAGTTACATGTAAAAATGACCACTTTGCAAGTTTACGGTTGTGCCGTGGCTACATTTTTTGGCAGATCGGTTTCAAACTTTCAAGATTTCATAAGGGGACAGATTCTTATGAAATTTGTATGACATGACAACTTGCCTATATCTCGGATTTTCATCTCGGTGACCTGAGGTCAGCAGTGGTATACCAGTGTAGTACCATATACCCTATACCTCCATATACCATATTCGGGCATATACCTTAAGGTATATGCCAGACGCGGCAATGGAAGACAAAATAAATTTATAGCCTCACAAACCCACAGCCGCCTTAATATGTTCCCACAAAACAATTGGTTATTACACATACGTAATACGAGACCCGCTTCATTGTCGTAATGCGAAGTTTCTGCTAATAAATCCTAAGTATCCATACCATCTTCCGATTCTATAGAGACGTCTGCTGGTGTGAAAACCCATTTATAAGCATGTAAAGGGTGAAATGAACTCCAGTGTTGCGACTAACAACGGTGCTTTGACCATTTTTCCAGTGTTGGTTTTGCATTGCTGTACCGTCATGTTATAGTTAACTTTGTGACATCGTGATCTTATCTGACAACATACTAACACAAAACTGTATTGAGGCACAGCCTAGATTATCCTTTAAGCATGAATGAAGTTTAAAGACGCCACTACCAGGCATTGCGAAGATATTGCAAAAAGCTGAGCAATGACAGAAAATGACTATTGGAGCGTATTATTTACTTTAACTTTTTAGTCATTTCTAAAAATAATTTATCTCCCAAAAATTCCATCGAATGATAACTTATCAAAGATTGTTTTGAAGACAAAAAATATCCATGTTTTAACTGGGCTCGTGTCAAAGTCACGTAAGGTCAGCAAAGGTCAAATAGTAGAATTTTAAAAAATCTCCAAAAACTAAAACTGCTCCAAGAATTTTGTTCTTTGGTTCATTTCGAGCTCAGAAATGCTCAATTTGTATCCAAAAAGTTAAGAACTGGTCATGTTATTGGCCTCCGAAAAAGGTCTTGTAACGTGACCTCATAAAAAGCCCGAGGCGATAACTCAAAAACTGTTGCTCCGACATAGCTAAAGCTTGCACAGCGTGATTCAGAGCTTCAGTTTACCCTAAGTGTCAATTTTTGGCGAAATCTGAGATGAAGGGTGTTATGGCCCTGTCGATCTGTCCTGGAACGCCCCAGCTGGGGCAGCTGGCTGTGGTCTCAGAATTAGCCCGGTCAGATCAGTGTAAACGTCCACCACCGTCGCAGTCCTGCCAGCTGTCACTGCTATCTTACAACCCAGCCCGTCTGCCGAGCACAGCTGTTGCATAACGGCGGCACTGCAGGAGCAGGCTAGAAATTGGTTTAGTTTGCCATTAGTTTGAATGTCAGAGGTCATTATACGTACTCTATGCTGATACCAACGCTGACAGAGTAGGTCAATTTTGCCGCCGTCAGCCGCGTTATGTAAACAGACTACAACCAGCCCTAAGTTATTGCATTCATCGGGCAAATACAACTGTGAGCGTTTGCGTTTCCTTGTTCCATTTATTTCAGTCCGTTCACATCAGAATAGTATTGCAGCTGCGCCTGTTTAACCGTACAAAACAAGCGCGGTTGTGAAATCACATCGACTTCAGTCAGAAATGAGCAGATTGGTAATTTCATCAGACGGTACACGCACCCGTGAAATAATCCATAGATTCGAGTGAGGCTCGCGTTGGATTATTGCTTGACCGGCCGTTTGGGCATGCATCTATCAACCTACTTCTATCAACCTGTCAACCGCTTACTTTTGCAGAGTGTTTTGCCCAGAAATGATAATGGATCATAAGAGGAAGGTAACATTACGATGGCTGTCTACCTAATTTCAGTAGATTTGCTGTCATAACAATAAAAAACATCGGATGTAGGAGAAACATAGAGCCCAGAATGGAAAGAGTTGCTCGTTTGGGATCAGGAATTGATCAGAAATTGGTCAGGGATGGTGAAAATAACAAAAACCAGATTCTAGCTACGGCGCAGACTGGGGATACGTCCTAAATGCCGTAGGTAGTTATGTTTATGCATGTACAGGGTGTTCATAAATTAATGGAAAAAGTACCAATGTTACGTGCGAATTGAAAGTCACGTGAACACGTGTTTTATCTTATACCCTTTAAGCATATATTTCGTCATTTTGTTATCCATAGTTAATTTGAGCCCACCCTCTTCATACACCAGTGAATGGCTCCGATTCCGATGTGTCCGATTCGGCCCTTTGGCATTGGGTTGGCGTCGTCGACGGCAGGTGCCCTCTGGTGCACGCTGGTTCCGGGGATCGGTAAGCATCCAGTCATGACTAGTGACGCTCCGAACGGTCATGGGACTATCCGTGAAGAATATGACAATCATGAACGCTGCTGGTTTGAGAGAGATGGCACGCACTCTCTGTCACTTGTCTGGAGTTGTGATGGACTTCCTTTAAGGGGATCGGCGATCGAAGCATCTCCCGCTGAAATGCTCATCGCTAGCCCGCGAGCAGCCCTGAGCTGCTCTTCCTGGACTTTCTCTTATAGATGGGAACTTCGAAGTGTCGAGGCAAGTCCAGAATGAACATATCGGAGCTGCACGCGGGTCAGAAATGGGCGATTTTGCGGGAGATGTTTCGATCCGATCTTTCCGATTGGGGGAGGCCCATTACGGCTTCGGGCACGTGACATGGAGCGCCGTCCTCCTGAAACCAGAGGTGTCTTCTGGTTGCAACGTTCTTCATAGATGGTTGCATGACTGTTTGGAGCACCTTGGGTATGATTCGGTGTTTGTTGGTCCCTGGACCCGGTGTACACCAAGAGGCACCTGCCGTCGACGATGCCAGCCTAATACAAAGGGGCCGATTCGAACCCTTCGGAACAGGAGCCATTCACTGGTGTATGAAAGCGGTTAGGCTCAAACTAACTATGGATAACAAAATGGCCAAATATATGCTTAAAGGGTATAATGTAAAAAACATGTTCACGTGACTTTTAATTCGCACGTGACATGGTTACTTTTTCCATTCATTAATGAACACCCGTAGCTCAGGAAATGTGCAAATTGTCGCCGATTTCAGGCGGTTTGGGGAGGGGCATTTTCCCCTAATGCCCCCTCCCCCCTGGATCCGCCAGTGTCTCACACTACCAGCACAATTTCTGCAGCAATAGGTACACCTTCTCTAGATGAGCTTTCTGCGACTGTCGGTAGAAACCGGTGTCTCCTACGCATCAAAACGTAATTGACAATTTCGGCTTTTCCCATGTCTCGGCGTTGCCCCATCTTCCCTATATCTTGAATCTTGACGCCTGCCGTCGACCGGTGATTCGTTCTGTAACCTCTGGTGTAACAGGGCTGATGGCCGCCATAGATGACTCGATAGGGCCGCGAATGTGCTTTCTGCCAGCGGCTGGATATCGAAATTGGAATATTGGCCGCCGACTATCGAAACCAGGCGATCAAAGGCTAGGTCGTCTGACTGAGAAGACGCTTAATTGAGGGTGACTGAGGAGGGATGGAGGCGCGAAATCCGCTACAATAGGTCGAGATTAGATCTAAACAGGTTCATTGAGGTGTGTAGAATATGTCAGCCGGCCACGAATCTTACCCCATTGTAAGTAAATGATCGACCTTCCAACCCACTTTAAATGATTTTCTGCCCTTAATTATGTTATGAAAATCGCTTATCAAGTAGTATTACGATTTCAGATTATTATCATTTCATGTCTGGAGCTAGGGAATTCCTCCAATAAAGCCTGTTAAGATCACATCTCACGTTGCAGTGAGGCAGTTAGTTTGAATTCTTACGTGATATCTTGCGAATGGAATATGCTTGTGATTACAAAATGCACACTTTTCGTTCATCTCATCAACCTTATTTGCCCCACTACTGTCGCCTCCTTTAAATTCAGCCCAACCACCCAATGCATGGAAACATCATTGCCAGCATTCATTCCTCATCATTTTTCAACATAGTGGAAACTTTTGCTGGTTTGGATGACAAACGTTCCACATCATGGCACACAAATGACCCGATCAGGCCTGCTGACGCACAAATGACAGGTCCGAATGACGGATTGATGGACGGACTATCATGACATCGTCTCGGGAGAAAATACCGGCTAAATGGGCGGACCGCGTGTCGGACGCGTCGCCTCTTTTCCGAATGATCTCTCTCTCTCCGGTCCCGCAGAGTGACCGATGGCTGCATGACGACCATTCTATGTTACTGTATACGTCAACTGTCAAAATAAATATCGACGGTAATGTTAGATAATGCCGGTGATACTACTTAAAAATACATATTAAAGTCTATTGATATATACAAAGTTGTATATTTATTGCAATTGTTTACAAATGGTTGATAACCATAAACCATCCCGTCTCAGATCATCAATAGTGACCACCTTAAACTCGATGGGATCATTTGATTAAACTTGCACCCATATCTTTGCCCCTAGACCCAGCACACCGTATTGTGATCCCCTTATCACCCGTCGCGGGGACATGCCACTGGAGTTGCCGTCACCTATTCCGTATACGGGGTCATGTCACTCTGGGCCAGCCAGGCTGGAGCGGGTCTCCTGTCGGGTGGGCGGGGGGGGGGGGGATGGGTCGATCAGGCTGACCTGTCGGCCCCAGCCAGCGGGTGGGGAGGGGATGTTCCGATCACCGGGGTGGGCGGGGCTGCGTGCACGGCCTGCGTCTGCAGTGAAGAGCGGCGCGCCCCCCGGGTCGATCAATTGGACACGCCGTGCCTGGAGAGGCCGTGGGAGTGAGCGATGGGGGATACCGGCCGTGTGGAGGGGCCGCGCCCGGCTGCACCGCGGCGGGCAGGCCTGACACCTGACCTGGTGAGGTGAGGTCAACTCAGAGGGCCGCCACCCAGCAGACATGCCTCACGTGACCTGGTGAGGTCAACTCAGAGGGCCGCCACCCAGCGGACAGGCCTGACGTGACCTGGTGAGGTCAACTCAGAGGGCCGCCACCCAGCAGACAGGCCTCACGTGACCTGGTGAGGTCAACTCAGAGGGCCGCCACCCAGCAGACAGGCCTCACGTGACCTGGTGAGGTGAGGTCAACTCAGAGGGCCGCCACCCAGCGGACAGGCCTCACGTGACCTGGTGAGGTCAACTCAGAGGGCCGCCACCCAGCCGACCGGCCCGACCTCATGAGGTCAACTGACCGGACCTGTTGAGGTCAGCCGACTTGCTACAGGGAGGTCTGGCAGTCTGACCTGAGGAACCTGTCGCTCGGCGAGGTCGGTGTCCAGCTTAGCGGGCACCCCGCCGAGTGGGTGGCGTCTCGGCACGTTCTGCCTGTTGTTACTCTAATTACCGCCCCGTGGCTGTGGGCTGTCCCAGGCAGCTGGGCCACGGTGTCTGCCAAACACAGCCAGGGTTTACCAACTGGCGTGGTTGGTGGCCACTCCCCCGGCAAAACTTTCTCCAAAGAGATTTTTGGTTGGCCACTCACGTATTTTCATCGAGTTGACTACAGGTGGTAACATTTAGGGTCTAAACATCGTGACTCGAAGTTCAAACTCCCTGCATAATATTGAGCTATAAATAGTGGAAACTCAGAGTACCTACGTTTATGAAGCCTTGCACAACTTGTTGGTAAGCTACGATGTCAGAACATTATGGCAGCATACATTCCCCGAACAATGAGCCCGAGCCGTGGCACATGCTATGTGCTGATCGGTTACTTATTTTAGTTACACTCCGACACCGGCTGTTTCTTCCTCGTGCTTACAAGGCACACTTGAATGAAGAAGGCTAGCTCTTACAGGAAATGTGTCAAATGTGATGTTCTGTCACGCACATCGTTTTTTATCCCGTAGGTACCTACCCACGGAAATGCTTCAAATGTTTTATAGCCATTTATTTCCTACAGTAGACTGTCGGCATAAAAGGAAAGGCCATTTATATCCTCTCCGCGATAGCAGAAACAAAGCCAATCTCCGCGGAGGAAAAAGTTCCGGGAGATAGGTTAAGCGAGAGATAGGTGGGACATAATCATTGGCGTAGGAGC
>JARFNZ010045977.1:0-13910 GCA_031763405.1 Balanus nubilus
TGTTCATGCACGCCAGGGACGGAGCACACTCGGCGTTTGAGGCACATTCAGGACGGCATCCTATGGTTGGATCTCCTCGATAGTCAGCCAGGCAGGAGCATACAGCTGCATTGTTTCCCTCTCGGCACTGGGCGTTCTGGCCACACGGCGATGGCAGGCAGGGGTTCGTGTACTGATGCTCACTGAGGCTACTCGGCTGCGTTTGTGGTACCAGCCTGCAGTAGACGAATGGATCTCCGGTGTATCCCTCCGGGCAGTTACACATGACGATGTGGTTTGCCACGTGACATTCTGCTTGGGAGCCACACTGGCCCGGACAGGGGTTCTTGCACTTGTTGTCGTCGCAGTTCTTGTCCCGCGGGCAGTCAGAATCGAGCACACACTCTGGCTTGCACCCAATGTATGGATTTCCGAAATATTGGTCTCGGCATATGCAAACTCCGATACTATTCTTCTCAATGCAATCAGCGTTTGATCCGCAAGGCGAAGGGTTGCAGGGATCAGCCACCACCGGTGCAGTTGGTGCAGGTGTCTCTGAAAACAAGAAATTGTGAATAATTATTGCATCATTTCACGTACAGCAGTGTAATGGGTGAAACTGAACACCAAACCAAAACCGACTAAGGATTAATTAGCACAAAACCTTTGTCAAACCTGACACTATCCTAATCAACTGTTCCCCGCCATACGGTGGACATGTCAGACATGAGATGCAAGGTTACTTTGTGGAGTGAACGTGTTACCGACATAGGCTACATTTAAGAAGATTTTAACAGTAAAGGGGTTGCCATTTGTCTCGTCGTTTCTGGCTGATGGCATTACGGGAGGTGGGATGCCAATGCGACGCATGTGTACCCTGTTTTCATTCAACTGTCCGCGTGGATTGTTTTTTACCCTCGTAAAATGTATTGTTCAACTTACGAGGAATCGGTGTGCACAAGGCGTATGCATCTCCCGTGTATCCACGTCGGCATGAGCAGATCGGATTGTGACTGTAAACTCGGCAGTCGGCATCTTGGCCGCATGATCCCGGGCACGGGTCGACGCACTTCTCTCCAATGCACGCCAGGTTACTGGGGCAGTCGGAGTTGATGGTACACTCTGACCGGCAGTTGGGCGGACTGCCCAGGTAGTTGGACAGACACGAGCAGACGGGTCGGTTGTTCTTCTCACGACATTGCGAATTCGAACCGCATGGGTTCGGATAGCAGGTGCGCTTTGGAACTTCAGCTGAAAATAAAATGTTTTACTTGATTGTAAATCGGGGAATGTCGCACAACGTATATACAATGTTTTTATTCTGATTCATGTCATTTGATGGTACGTTCCCGTGAGTTGTTTTAGGCTGTGCCAGTTTCACAGACAAATCTATAGTAATATTTTGAAAACATGTGATAAAGTGCCTAAACATGTATTTGAATTCCATCATACATGGAATGACATTGGAATATTTCATGGAATATTCCTCTCGATGGATAGTCGTTGAAATTTTAACTGTGTGAGCAAATTTCGTCGGTTTTAATATTTTTGTGTACTGCGATTGATATTTGATGCAATATGATCTTGGCATCGTCCGCATCGCGAATAGTATCCAAGGCCCGGGATTAGGGCGTTCTTGCGGTTACAGTAGTTTTCCTTAGTGTACTTACACATTGCATTTACCAATTAAATTTGATGATAATGAGGTCAGCTTTGCGTTGACCCCTCGGGATCCCTTTCCCTCAGCAATATTGTTTCTGGTCTTGCTTCTACCTAGTTTCTACATAAATAATTGCTTTACAAAAATGAAGCTCACGGGAACGTGCCAAGCGAGAATTTGCCAATGTAAAAAACCCTTACGTGGTATTTGTCTGCATCCCTGGTATGGAAATCCGGTGTAGCCGTCGTTGCAGGTACAGAGCGGATTGTGGTTGATCACTCTGCACACAGCTTTAGGTCCGCACAGACCAGGGCACGGGTCGACACACTTCTTCTGAGACCCGCACGCCTGCTTCTGGGGGCAGTCGGCGTTGCTGACACATTCCGGCCGACAGCCGGTGGTGGGGTCACCCCTGGGGAAGCCCGGGCGGCACTTGCAGATTGCGATAGCGTAGTCGTCATTGTCGTCCTTCGCAATGCAGTCCGCATTGGACCCACAAGGTGATGGATTGCACGGATCAACAACCACCGGCTGTTTTGGCTCTTCTGGAGCTGAGGGAAGACACCCGAGGATGTTCAGACATGCAACATCCTATATGTATCATGCAGCAAGGCATTCTAACGGAAATGTCAGGCATGTCATGCGTGCATCATTCGCAAAGCAAATGTGTCAGGTGTGCTCACGTTTCAATGGTACAGGTGTGCATGCGGTGAACGGATCTCCTTGGTAACGGTCAGGGCAGTAGCACATCGGCACGTGGTTGTGTACCCGGCACTCGGCCCGGAAGCCGCAGACGCCAGGGCACGGATCCACGCACTTGTTGCGCTCGCAGGCCTTGGACCGGTCACAGTCGGTATCGGTTGAACACTCGGGACGGCACCCTTCATACGGGTTGCCGTAGTAATCCGGCAGGCACGTGCAGATTCCAAGACCGTTGTGCTCCCGACATTGAGCATACAAGCCGCATTTGCCTGGGTAGCAGGGCTGTTGTTGTGGAATGGGTGCTGGAGTTGCTGTAATGGGAGGGAAGAAACCAGCATAAATGTTTGTACGCATGGAAGGCGCTGTTAAGTGAGCGCAGATAATATCGACGAGGACTTATCTCAGGTGTTTCAACTCTTTACAGAAACAAAGAACTACGAAATATGAATAGTACCTTACCTTACCATCACTTTGGTGTTGTTCCAAATTACTTTTTGGAGCCCATAAGTCTTTTATTTTCCTGCCTATGAGGCTTTAATATACCTGCCTATATGCCGTGTAAAGAGCAAACCCGAAATCATCACATTCCGCTTATTTTTGGAGCTAGATTGTAGCTGCCGTAAGGATGTGTAAATGCGCCGCCAATCACGCAATGTCCTCCAACCTTAATAACTTCTGGATTCCGTAGACGTTACTCGTACGTAGTACGTACATCAGAAAATATCGTAACTTTGTCGTGCACTGGCAATCTGTCAGCATGCAACATGCACTTACTGGGCGCACGCGGCACGGGCCGGCAGCGGCGATTGGCATCACCAGCGTAGCCCGGTGGGCATCGGCACAGTGGCTGATGGTTGCGCACGGTACAGAGTGCTCCAGTGCCGCACCGATCCCGGCAGGGGTCACGGCACTTGTTTTCCACGCAGGCCAGCCGCGGAGCGCAGTCACTGCTCAGCACACACTCGTGTCGGCAGTTGGGCGGTGCGCCTATGAAACCGGGCCCGCACGAGCAGGAGGCACGTCCCTTCCGCTCAAGGCACACGCCGTTCGGGCCGCATGGGCCCAGCTCGCATGGATTCTCTGGCCGAGCTGGGGCGGCTAGAAGGACAGGAAGCGGTCTGTCAGCATGCATAATGGAAAGGTTCACATGCAAACACACATAGCAGGTAATTTGCCAGTCATTTTCCATGCTAAATACAAACAGTTCATGCAGGCATGCTTACTGGGAGCGAGCGTGCAGTCTTTGTAGGCGTCTCCGGTGTAGCCGGCAGTGCAGTAGCAGATGGGGTTGTGGTTGGAGACACGGCATTGGGCGCGGTGGCCGCAAAGACCAGCGCATGGGTCAATGCATTTCAAGTTGACACAAGCCAGATGGCGGGAGCATTCGGAGCTAGTGAAGCACTCGGGTCGACAACCAATCGTCGCATCTCCGTGGTAGCCTTCGATGCAGGAACAAACTGGGTAGCTGTTTCGCTCCAGGCACTGGGCGTTCTGGCCGCACGGAGACGGCACGCAGGGGTTCGTATACTGAGGTTTGAGTGGTGGTGGAAGCGTTTGCGGAATTGTGCTACAATATGAGAATGCGTCTCCCGTGTAGCCTTCGGGGCATGTGCACATGACGATGTGGTTCGCCACGTGACACTCAGCCTGAAAACCGCATCTTTCAATGCAAGGATTCACGCATTTGTTTCGCTCGCAGTTCTTGTCTCCCGAACAGTCGCTGTCCTGCACACACTCAGGATGGCAGCCACTATAAGGGTCTCCAAAGTAATCGTCTTCGCAAATGCATATGCCCAGTCCGTTCTTTTCCTGGCATTCTGCGTAAGCACCACATGGTGATGGATTGCACGGATCGGTCTCGACTGCAGCAGTCGGCGGCAGGGTCTCTGAAAAAGAATTAATTGATGGTGTGAAGGAATGCGTAGGTAAGTACAAGCACATTACGTATTAACGATCAGAGGCAGTCACATATAGATTCGTGTCTTATGTACCAACTGAGGAAACACAAAAAAGCACAAAGACGACACATTATGTTACCACGGCTTTGTTTGCTATCAGGATGGCACTTACGAGGAACCGGTGAGCAGTAGGAGTATGCATTTCCCGTGTGTCCTGCGCGGCACGTACACGTGGCCACATGACGATGAGCGCGACAGTCGGCGTTTTCTCCACAGACATCGTCACAAACTTCAGCGCACTTCTGACCGATACAGGCCATGTGGCTGCGACAGTCTGAGTTGACTGTGCACTCGGGCCGACAGTTAGGAGGAACACCCAGGTAACTTGGTAGACACGAACAAATCGGTCGTCTGTTCTGTTCCCGACATTTTGAGTTTGGACCACACGGGTTCGGGAAGCAGGTCACCTTTGGCGCTTCCGCTGGAAAGATTAAAAATAGGTGAGTAAAAACCATCGTAAATATAATAACAATAACATATGAAGCACCCCTGTATTCAACAAAATCAGCAATGTCCCCCAACATCCAGGTGCCAAGGGTAAAATCGTATTTCACAAAACGTATGCTTACGTGGAATTATTCTACATCCTTGATAAGGTGATCCAGTGAATCCAGCATTGCAGGTACACAGTGGATTGTGGTTGATCACCCTGCACACAGCTTTGGATCCGCACAGACCAGGGCACGGGTCGACACACTTCTTCTGAGACCCGCACGCCTGCGTCTGGGGACAGTCGGCGTTGTCGACACACTCAGGCCGACAGCCACTGTATGGCTCGCCCTTGGGGAAGCCTGGAAGGCACTTGCAGATCGCGATAGCGTAGTCGTCGTCATCGCCGTTCTTGTGAATGCACTCGGCATTGGGTCCGCAAGGCGATGGGAAGCAGGGGTCGACGACCGCTGGCCGTGTTGGTCGTGCGGCTGAGAACACAGATTTTCCAATTCTGGCATGCTGGATGGGTATACATACATGCAATGCATTCCAGGAAACGTGCACATGATGCAAGTTGCGGCATGCAAGGAAGCAATATGCAAAACATTCAAGGGGCAAAAAAATGCATTCATGTCACATGCATGTATCACATAATATACACGGACACACGGTGGATTCAAACATGCAGCGTGACGACCAATATGGTTTGAGGTGGATAGGATGAGATTAGGCTTACGTGTCACTGGTTTCGGTGTGCATGCAGTGAAGGGGTCGCCCTTGTAGCCATCAGGGCAGTAGCACATCGGCACGTGGTTGTGCACCCGGCACTCGGCACGGAAGCCGCAGACACCAGGGCACGGATCCATGCACTTGTTGCGCTCACAGGCCTTGGACCGATCACAGTCGGAATCGACCGAGCACTCGGGACGACAGCCCTCATAAGGGTTGCCGAAGTGCTCCGGCAGACAGCTGCACACTCCCAGGCCGTTGTGCTTACGGCACTTGGAATTAGGACCACACGGTCCAGGGTCGCAGGGGTCTCTGTCGTCATCCTCGAAGAGTGGACGAACCGTCGCTGGAGGAACCCATCACTTTGTAAGCAACATGATACTATTATCACAAATATTGAACGAATCATGAATCAAAGTTTGTCACAGTGGCCGCGGAAGCTTTCCAGTGGGAGGACTGGGCCGCCTGCACACCAAATTTCCAATTGAAGCTATTCCAAATTCTCTTCACTTGAAGTTATTGGTTAGCTTCTTAGATATGTGGTAGCAATTGCCTCCGCCCCTTCCGGGCGCATCAAAGCAAAGCGCAATAGTGAAGTCTTGAGCTTATTTGAACACTATGGTTACAAAGCATAAACATATTTTGCATTGCGTAACCCATTCATTTTCTTCTATGATTCGCCCAGTGCACTCTAGGCAAATAAAGCATATGTTGGTTGGTTGGTTGGTTGAGTCTACTCTTACATTGTCCCAACTCCCAGCCCTTTCGCCTCCCTCTCTCTCTCCTCTCTCTCTCTCTCTCTCTCTCTCTCTCTCTCTTTCTCTCTCCCTTTCTCTCTACCTATTCTCTTTTTCCTTCCATCCTTATTACTGATCCCTCACACGCACATAAGACATATGCGCACACGCCCATAAGACGCATATCAAGGCACATTAAGGGACATTCTCACCTAAAATCTAAAATGTGATATGTGATAGAGCCAGTTTCTCTTATCCTGGCAGTCCAATCCGTTTGGAAAAGTTTGCCATCAATCGTCTGCAATCTTCATTTAGTTCGTTTTTCGTATCTACATTGCGAAATTGTCGTTCACTATGCGTATCACGTATTAACGAGCGGTTCTTTTCCTAACTTCATACGGTTTCTGAAAAAAGATATCCAAGGCAAAATTGCGAACGATGGACAGCGAACTTCTCAAAACGGTTAAACATTTATGATAGGGAAACTGTCCCTTAAACATATTGCATTTCGAAAAAATATGGTTATACCCCTTTAAAATATCCAGGTTGCTCTATATGTTCACAATGCTTAGTTCTTTGGAAGCGAAACATATAGTCACTAGAACAACAAACAATACTCCATAGGTACTCCATACCTACACCTCCTTATACTATTATTTGTACCAGTAAGCAGTAGTTAAGTAGCAAGTAACAGATAACAATACATTTTTTATCTTCACATACCTACTATCAATGGATGTCCAGACAATATAAGATCTGAGGCTTTTACGACTAGACATACTGACTTTAAAAGCATATTTTTACGGCTACTAGCTGTTTATTGTTTCGTTATTCGAATTTTCGACAACGATCTCGATGTGAAATTCGAAAATTCGAACAACGAAAATAAATAACTAGTAGCTGTAATAATCTCCTTTTAATATCCAAACAACGTCAAAAATTAAACCATAAACACGTCAGGTAAATCACATGACGTTATATCGCATTTATAACGCCTATAATGCTTCACTGAGAAGCATCACATACAAATGTATGTTGATGATGACAGAAGCTAAACGACTGGATTAAATACGATCTGTTTCCTTTGAAGACTGACTACATTTCCTTAACACTAGTTAATCCAGATATGCTCATCGGATTTCCTCCCTCATGTCGTTTAGTAATAATTTTAGTCCAAAAATATATATTGTGTCTATTATAAGCTACCATTTCAGTCTAAAATGAGCAGGCTGAGGAATTCCGGCATAGGAAGTCAAGTGAATCCGGATGAACGGTGTCATGGAAGCGTAGTCAATGAAAACGATCATCACGTACTTACCATTTATCTCCGATGAAAATCGATATCTACATGACAACAATAACCTGAAAAACACTGTATGCATGCAAATAGTGCTGACATGCGTGCATAATGTATCATGTATACATACAGCATGCTTGCAGGCAACAAATGCCATGCACATTACAAATGTCAACTATTCGCGCCAGTCCTGCCCTGATAATCCAAGTCAAAATACTGAATACCTTCAGTATCGATGTGAAAATGAACTTTGGTTGAACAATGGGCTGATTATTGAAATGATCCTGTTCGGATTCTGACAGTGATTGGGCTCAACTGGGCGAATGGTCAACGGGCGTGCGCCGAGCGCCGCGGGGCGGCCGCGCGCCGCTGGCAGGCAGACAGGTGGGGGCTGTACTCACTCGGCGGACGCAGTCGGCAGCCGGAGAACGGATCGCCCACGTAGCCGTCCAGACAATAGCACTGCGGCTGGTGGTTCACCACGCGGCACTGTGCCTTGGCCCCGCAGCGGCCCGGGCACGGGTCCACACACTTTGTACCGATGCACGCGAGGTGCGAGGCGCAGTCTGTGCTGAGCAGACACTCGGGCCGGCAGCTTGGCGGCACACCCAAGAAGCTAGGCATGCACGCGCACGAGGCGCTGCCGGCCTGGTCGCGGCACTTGGAGTTGGCTCCGCATGGGTTCGGCCGGCATGGGTCCGTCGGCAACACTGGTGTCACTATAACAACAGTGAGCGACTGTCAGATCCCCGTGTCCGGCGCACTGCTGATTAAGGACTCATAATCTTACAGGCGCCATTATAGTTCAAACATATCACCTCATCAATCGTTCATCTAAGTCTAGTGTAAGCTGTTGTCCAATTAAGTCCACAAACACGTCAAAACACGATGGACTTGAATGGCTTGTGTGTCTTATACCTGATGTGATGCCATTCTGTAAGAAACAAATCGTTCACTCACCCGGCTGAGGACGGCACGATTCGTACGGGTTGCCGGTGTAGCCGTCCACGCAGTTGCAGAGGGGGTTATGGTTCTGTATGCGGCAGCGCGCGTTGGCACCGCACAGGCCAGGACACGGGTCAACACACTTCTGAGCGACGCACGCCTTGCTGGCGGGGCATTCGGCGTGCGTGACACACTCGGGCCGGCAGCCGGACACAGCGTCGCCTTGGTAGCCGGCCAGACACGCGCATACGGCCACCTTGCCGTTGTCGTTGCACTGGGCGTTGGCGCCGCACGGCGAGGGCATGCAGGGGTTGGTGGGCACCAGGTCTTCTGGCGGTGCTGTCGGGAAAGACGGAGAGTTGGTTGGTGTTGTCACCGGTAAACGCATGCGCAGAGTTTAAAGGGCAGAGATGTATATTTTGTAAGAGAACATTTTCCAGGGAATCGAGCTTGAATGTTTGACAATAGATGCTTGTGATGTCAAATTTGCCCGGCTGGTGTAAAAAAGTAGGCATTAAAACCAAATGACACCGATTTTTTTCCTAGTCATGCTGTGAATGAAACAATCAAATACACTTCCAGAAAAAAGTATCATGGTGCAATGATATCGATGTAAGTGATGAAAGCACGTGCTCACCTGTGACTGGAATGATTCGGCAGAGCGAGAACGGATCTCCGGTGAATCCCTCCGGGCAGGAGCACATGGTGATATGATTCACCACCGAGCACTCAGCGTTGCTGCCGCAGGGGCCCGGACATGGGTTTACGCACTTCATGCGCACGCAGTTCTTGTCCCGCGGGCAGTCGTCGTCCAGCACACACTCGGGCTTGCAGTTCTCGTAAGGGTTGCCGAAGAAGTCGGGCAGGCATGTGCAAACGGGCAGGCCTATGTTGTTGCGGCATTGGGCGTTGGCGCCACATGGCGACGGGAAGCACGGATCCGCCGGTGGTGGCGGAGTAGCTGCGGGAGGAAGTGCGCTCAGAACTGGCTCTTTACCTTGCATAGTTTTTTTTCTCATTATTTTGGTATGTTAATCAATGCTATATGCTTACAAAATGGATCTGTTGTAGGGTTCTGAATATGTCTGGCTTGATGAAATTTCGTGTGGACTAACATGTTCAATTAAAGTTAGAATCGTGTCTAAGAAACACCATAGTATGATTTAAACGGATCCTGTATATACATATGATAATAATTATAATGAAAAAAACGTACTGCGCCTGAGAGAGCATCCGGTGAATGGATCTCCTTCGTATCCAGTGCGGCAGCTGCAGACCGGGTTGTGGTTTCGCACTCGGCAGTGGGTGTTGACGCCGCACGAGCCCTTGCACGGATCTACGCAGTGCTGATCCATACAGGTCAGGGTCTTAGCGCAATCGGAAGGCACCAGACACTCTGGCCGGCAGTTTGGCGGTACACCGTAGTAGCCGTCATCACACGAGCACACAAACTGGGCGTTGTGCCTCTGGCACTGTGAGTACGGACCGCATGGGCTTGGAAGACATGGGTTCACCTCGATGTCAGGCTTCGGTGTTGTCTCTAAAGAAAAGAGTAAGGAAGTTGCGTGAGTTTGCTGTGTATCAGCTGGTGATGATATATTTATGCTTATCTATCCTAAGTTTAACGTACCTTTTAATACTGGAAATTTTACCTTTGGTTGAAGAGTGCTGAGCTCTTCAGCATTAGCATTAAATGTTTGAGCGACAATATTGACAAAGGAAGATATTCATGAGATTTCGGCCATTACGTACGGGGTATGAGGCGACATCCTTGGTTAGGATTGCCAGTGAAGCCCTGGATGCAGTGACAGACGGGGTTGTGGTTCATGATCTTGCACTCCGCGTTGGGTCCACATACTCCCGGGCACGGGTCAATGCACTTCTGCAGCGCACACGCCTTGTCGTGCGGGCAGTCGTCGTTGGAAGTGCACTCCGGGCGACAGCCGACGATTGGGTTGCCTCGGTAGCTCGGCAGGCAGCTGCAGACTGGTACGCCCGCGTTGTTGCGGCACTGCGTGTTCGGTCCACACGGCGACGGCTCACAAGGTTTGTGCTCAGGTGTGAACACACTCGCAGCCGTGGGACGTGCTGTCACATACACACATACCCCGCATGTATCAGAGGTTGCAGTAGCAAGGAAGAGTTCAGATACAGAGACACACAGCATCACAATTTGTAAACAGTGGGGCTTCGGCGGAGAGTTTGAGAGTGACGTGAGCATTGAGCAATACACAGTGAGAGAGAAAGACTGGAGACAGTACGTTTAAAACATTGAAGACATTGAAGCTACTATATATATGTAATTGTTAAAGCATCAAGCTCGATAACTGGCATCAGTAATTGAATAATCCAAATGACTAGTGTCAAGTGTGTGCACACAAATGAGCTGACATGAACAGACATGGAGGGAAAGTTCTCACGTGTGTTAGGTTGCGGCGTGCAGGCGGTGAATGGGTCACCCTGGAAGCCGTCCTGACAGTAGCACATGGCCACATGGTCGTGGACACGGCACAACGCCGACGGCGCGCAGATACCCTCACACGGGTCGATGCACTTGTTGTTCTCGCATGCTTTGTTGCGTGGGCACTCGGCGTGCGAGACGCACTCGGGCCGGCAGCCGGTGTATGGATTTCCGTAGAAATCGGGCAGGCACGAGCAGACGGCCAGGCCGTTGTGGTCGCGGCATCGCGCGTTCGACCCGCACACACCCGGGTAGCAGACGGCCTTGACTGGTGCTGGAGTCGCTAAAAACAGACGCGACGCGTTAGCGCCAGTTCCGCTAACGACTCATTGCATATTATTTGACTTCATGGTCGCGTATGCATTGGTTGGTGTCGTTGTTAATGTCCTGAAAATATATCGAGTATAATCAAACCAAACAGCGACCTGATAAGCAATCACTACGGAGCGAAAATCGATGGACCTCTATCATGAGGAAGTCCTGAGGAGTGAACCTACGTAAAATCAACCGGACGCCGCTGCGGATGTCGGAACTGATCACTCACTGACGGGAATGGCGTTGCAGCCCTGGAAGGGGTCGCCCTGGTACCCCGTGATGCACGAGCAGATCGGTACGTGGCTCCTGACGCGACACTGTGCGTTGTCGCCGCACTGGTCGTCGCACGGGTCGCGACACTTGTAGCCGACACAGGCCAGGTGGCTGGCACAGTCGGCGCTGACGACACACTCTGGCCGGCATTTGGGCGGGCTGCCCTGGTAGTTCTTGTGACACGTGCAGGCGACGCCGCCTTTGTACTCGCGGCACTCGGCGTTGGAACCGCATGGGCTCGGTGTGCACGGACTGGTAATCTTCTCCGTGACTAAAACACAGGATCAGAGTGCGCATGCAATTAGCGACATGCCTGAGACACAGTCCATATTTTCAATATCATGCGAAATAGACACAGAAGAGTGCAAGAAGAGAGACTCATGGCACCAGTGCATAGTGAAATGGTGAAGATACACAAGGTACAGATTCCTGAGAATCTGTTTCTGATTTCCATAGACAGAAGGTCATCGGGATGACATGCATACCGGGGTTTGCCGAGCAGCGCACGTAGGGGTCTCCAGTGAAGTCGCGCTGGCATGAGCACTCCGGTGCATGGTTGACCACGCGGCAGTCGGCATTGGCACCGCACGAACCCCGGCACGGGTCAAGGCATTTTTGGTTGCTGCAGGCCTTGTTCAGCGCACAGTCTGTGTGCGTGACACACTCTGGTCGGCATCCGTACAGTGCATTACCGAAGTAGCCCGGCAAACAGGCGCACGAAGGCACACCCTGTCGTTCCGAGCACTGGGCGTTGTCACCACACGGTGACGGCTGGCACGGGTTGATGTCGATGTCGGGCAGCTGAGTCGTAGCCGCTGCGGAGGTGGGGTCAACCGGTAAGATCATTGGTCATAAAACGGGGAGGAAATAAGTACGTGCAAAATGTCACACCATGACGCCATGTTTTTTTCAGACAGCATGCGAGATAAAAATGTCAAAGGTTGACGGAAGATAGAAACGTCCTTACGCGTGAGTGGCTTTTCCTTGCACATGTCGAAAGGATCTCCCATGTATCCCTCCGGGCAGGTGCAGGAGGTGATGTGGTTGACCACACGGCACTCAGCATTCTGGCCGCAAGGGTCCGGGCACGGGTTGGCGCACTTGTTGCGATAGCAGTTCTTATTGCGTGGACAGTCTGTGTCCACCACGCACTCGGGCTTGCAGGAGACCCATGGGTTACCGAAGTACTCGGGCAGACACTTGCAGTCTGCACGTCCGTCGTCGTCGTCCGTGCACTCGGCGTTGACGCCGCATGGTGACGGGTAGCACGGGTTTCGGGGCGGCGGCGGCAATGCTAAAAGGGGTAATATCGTCAGGAAATAGATCAATGTCACCTAATGCAAATTTTGCAATAATACTAATAATCGGTCATCTTGTGGTAGATTCAAAATATATAATATTGGAATAGCGAAATAATTATGGTGGTTCGTACTTGGCCTGAGGAGGCAGCCCGTGAATGGGTCTCCTTCGTAACCAGCGATGCAAGTGCACATTGCGTTGTGGTTGTACACCTGGCACTTGGTGTTGAGGCCGCACGAGCCCTTGCATGGGTCTGTGCAGTGCTGGTCGATGCAGGTCAGATAGTTGGCGCAGTCGGAGGCCACTAGGCATTCTGGCCGGCAGTTGGGCGGTGAACCGAAGTATCCCACGATGCAAGTGCACACGGCCTGGCTATGGTGGTTACGGCACTTCGAGTTCGGGCCGCACTGGTTCTGCCGACATGGGTTCTCCTCGGAGGGCGGCTTCGGAGTGGTTTCTACAGATGCAGCAAAATAGGGGAGGATCGTCAATAAAAAACATTGATATGTATGAATGAAATGTTATCAAGTGTATCGTACCTTGCCTTGCCTTGTGACAGTATTGATATCGATATGGACATTAAAAGCTAAGATTCGGGTTATACTAGAAGATAAAACGTTTTAACGGGTGATAATCTACTATTCATTCTTACTTTGATTCAAATGTTTCTTGCTTTACCCGCGCCCGGCTGGGGTGTGGTTGAACAGGCAATAGTGTTTGTTTTTAAGGGCTTTTTACTGCTTTTTCGGTTTCTTCATAGTTTGCATAGTTTCCGAGACGATGTCAGGAATTCCTGAAGAAGGTCTAATTTTGGAAAATGAGACCTTTGATGATCTCTGGTGACCTCAGTAATGACCAGAATAAAAAAATGACCGAACTAATTTCGAAATGACTTCTTGGCGAGCTTTCCAACGTTTTTTTCTTCCTTTTCTCCGTTCCATAGGAGCCAAGATCGAGGGGAATGTTCAAACACGAGGAGGGGGGGGGGGGGGTGTTGTTCAAACACGTCCGCCCCGTAGCTCAGTTGGTTGAGCGCCGGACTCCATGTAGTGAGAGCCCGGGTTCGAGACGCTTCGGCGCTCGATGTTTACTCCTGACGGGGATGGCCTGCGGTCGGTGGCAG
>JARFNZ010046088.1:0-13909 GCA_031763405.1 Balanus nubilus
TTGAGTGGCGAAGAAAAACCAGTAATGCAAAACGGCAGTGAAGCAAAGGCGTTAAATGAATCTGGCTGCCGCTTCTAGGAATATGAAAGGACACTATGAGCTTAAAAAGCAAAAGGTTAAATTAAGTTAAGTGTACTACATGCCGATATTTTGAGGTTGAAACTCTGGGTGCCGTTTCGCAGTTTTTGGGTCCGTTATTGCAATGCTCCGATTTCGTGTCAGATTCAGTGTTTTTGTTATCTATGGCCGATATTTTGAACAATTTTTGTTAAGGTTATTACCTTCACATACGCCATGCTTACGCACCAACCTGGTTCGAAGAAATCAAGTAAGTATTAAAAGTCTAACCGGTCTAACCCACGTCCAAATTACGACCCTATATAGCGTGTAGTTATGACCGATGACCGAAGAAAATCACGCGGCACGAAAACCGAAAATGAAAAGAAAGGGCCGGAACTAGCACAAGAAAAGCGCAGCTAAAATAAACTTAACGTGTCAATACACTATAACCGTCATGGAACAACTAAAAAAGAAACTAAATTGTAACATTTTTAAAGGGAGTGTGTCTACTGTTTTGTATCGACCAAATTTTTTTCCTACAATCAGTAGCTGGGGCATTCCACGACATTTCGACAATTTTTTTTCCAGATTTACATCCTCTCTCACTTTTGCTTCAAAATTAGTCTATATGGTTGTCTGGGGACCTAAATTCATCTGTAACAATATTAGCTTCATTTAACTTAAGGTTTTTGAGTTACAGCCTCGGGCATTTTTGCGAGGTCAGCCTGCAGAGGTACTTTTGAAGGCGAAAATGGGTTATTTAGAGAGAGAGAGAGAGAGAGAGAGAGAGAGATCCCTTTATTGGCAGACTCTAGGTCCATGTAAAAAAAAAATGAGAAGACAATTAAACAGATAGCATCAGATCAGCACTCAACAACCATACAACGCCTTTGACCATACTTCCCTGATGGATGAGGTCCATGCCAGGTCGCTATGATACAAAGAGGATATTATGCGATTTTCAGATTCTATGATACGCGACACAAAATTCCACACCGATTTGCGGTACATCGCATCATAACCATATATGCGTTCTTGTGCGAACATATTAGAGGCACTGCAAAATCTATCGTAACCAAAGAACATCCTAGCAGCGTTATTGAAGCACACCTTGAACTTCGTCAGATCAGACATATGAAACGAATGCCATAAATGCATGCAACTGACGTTAGAGCAGTAAGCAGAGTACAAGTATTGCTTTACAGAGTACGTGCACATGGCGAATTTGCGACTGAGTGTATTTGCCCTGCAACATAATGTTCGATATTGATGACGGATTTCCAAGTCATCAGCTCTGGTATATGCGTTGGAAATTTGATATCCAAGATATTTATAATTATCAACAAAAGTCAGTGCATTACCACATAGAAAGATCGTAGGAAGAAGCATATAACGAAATCTCTTAGGGAGCATGGCCATGCAAACGGTCTTTTTAGTATTAAACAACATGTCATGATCATTCGCATAATCTTCGCAAATACTCAACATTTTCTGCAAGCCAAATGGAGTCGGAGAAAGGAGGACCATATCGTCAGCATAGTACAAGTGATTTACGCTACCTTGGTAGTGACATCCACAACCACTACGGTCAAGAAGAGTGGATAATCCATCAGTGTATACATTGAACAAAAAGGGAGATAGAATGCCCCCCTGTCTAACCCCATTTGAGACAGAAAACCCTTCCGACAAGACATTACCCCAACGAACATGAAATCGTTGTGACGCATACCAGAAACAAAGCAATTTTACCAAATGAGTGTCCATGCCCCTACCAAGCAGCTTGTCAAATAATTTCCAGTGATTAACCCGGTCGAACGCCTTACGTGCGTCGAGGAAGCATAAGAACACCGGACTGCTATTACGCAGATAATAATCTATGATCTCCTTAAGCGCGTATATAGCCATGTCAGTTGAATGATTCTCCTTGAATCCAAATTGATGATGGCTCGTATTAAGATGTCCAGAGCAGCGATTCAAAATGGTCCTTTCCAGAATCTTGGAGCTTACGCTTGCCACGGCAATTGGCCGGTAGTTATCCTTCTCAGTTAATTTTCCTGTTTTGTCTTTTACAATAGGTGTCAATACAACCTTCGCAAATGAATGCGGTACATAGCTATGCTTAGCCATCATGGTAAAACATAAGGACAAATGGGTTGCACAAGAAACGCCGGCAAATTTGAAATGTTCAGCACAGAGATGGTCGTTACCGCTGGAACGACCCGATGTTAATTCAGCAATAGACTTAACAACTTCAGGGACAGAAAAACATTCGCATTCATGGCTTACTGCAGAAAATTGCTGCAGAACAAAGTCTTTACATTCAGTGTCACTCACACTATTAAAAATTTGTGAGAAATGATCCCTCCACATATTAGCAATATTTGACTCACCCGAGATGCCGTTTATCGACAGAGTGAGAGGCGGGCTGCTATTAAGCCTTTTCACCTCCTTCCAGAATGCAGCCATACTGTTAGGACTATGAACCAGTTTATCCGCCAGAGACTTAGCCCTCAACTCCTTTTAATGACGCAAGCAATAGCGTAAGGCATATTTAAACCGTGACCACGCCAAGCAAAGTTGACGATAAATATATCCATCCCTGGGTTTACATGGGGTCCATTTTTTGCATAGGTATGTATACATTTACAAACAAAAAACAAAATTGGCAGCTGTACAAATGATCATGGGACTTAACGTAATTAATGTTTCTGTTTAATATTTGTAACCATTAGGAAACCATTAAGGTTCCATAATTTCTTCAGGAGCCAGGCAGACGCATTCGCATGCCAGTAAATATCAGGCGCGCAACACAGGATTTTCATAAGGGGGGTCGACCTCGAAGAGGGCCCCACCCGTACATGAGGACCCCCTTGCCAGAGACGGAACATGGAGAGCGAAGGGCCCCATCACGCTTCCAAAGAAGTCCCTAATGCAACCAAAGGGCCCCTCACGTCACCGAAGGTCCCCTCATGCCACCAAAGTGCCCCTCATGCCACCAAAGGGCTCCTCATGCCACCAAAGGGCCCCTAATACCATCAAAGGGTCTTTTTACGCCACCAAAGAGCCCCATCTTGCTGCCATAGGGCCCCATCATACCGCTAAAAGGTCTCATAACGCTACCAAGACTCCTTCACACCGTCAAAGGGCCCCATCACACTTCAAAAGAGGCCCCTCATGCAACCAAAGGGCCCCCTACGCCTCTTAGGGGCCCCCATCACGGCAACAAATGGCACCATCAAGCCGCCAAAGGGACGTCTAAATCCGTTAAAAGGCCCTCTAACGTCACCAAAGGAGCCGCTCAAATGGTCTTTAGGCCGCCTCCAACCATCGGGCCACTTCAGAAGGTCCCCCGATTTTCGTAAGGGGGGGATGGGCCCGTGTGCCCCCCCCCCCCCTTGTGTGCGCCTTTGTCCGCTTTGCACCGCGATATTTTAAAGGCCACAATGCATTTCGTTTTCTTCGGTGTCGAATTACTGCGATATATTTTAGCCCTAGGTAAAACTAATCCAAATGAAAACTAGTGCAGTGACCTGTGCGGCAAGTATGTCGACTCAGTACCTGCCTCACGAGGCAAACTTCATAGCTGTCATTGGCGGTGTCTATGGTCGATCCCGGCTGCTCTCGGTGAAATGTGACCTGGTAAGTCCGTTCGCGGTGTCCTGATGTGCCGAGCAGCCCGACGTGCAGCTGCACCGAGCTGTTCCCCACGCCGACCGGGGTGGTGAACGACCTGGCGGCAGAGACATCTGGTGTCTAGACTGGAAGCTCAGCTTTTAGGAAGTCGGAGAGTTGACGGTGGTAGCAGCACTGTTTGGTCGTTGGCTTGCAAGGGCTCGGACCTAATCCAGCTAAAGATAATTTTATTCTATGAAAACGCCCACATTCATGCCTGTCTTGAAGCAGGTTGATATTCCTAAAGGCCTCAAAATCCACAGTATTAATATGTTGCAGATCAATAGTCAGCCTCCTTACACGGTGTTTCGTTGAGTGCCCATTATGCGGACCTCCGCCGCGCAGTGCAGAGCTCTGGCTGTGAGTGTGACTTGCAGGCGACCTGACCCGACCTTGACCTGGTACGTTCTGACCTCGGGAGAGAAGACGGGCTCCAGCTGCAGGTTGGCCGGCAGCAGATGCAGGAAAGCCAGTCTTGTGACCTCTACCTGGTCTGTAAGTGAGATATAAACAAAACGTGGAATTAATTATTATTTCGCAGAGCCGTTACCCATCGATTGTCAGTTCTACAAATGTCAAGACATGTCCTACCAAAGAACATGATGAGGCGCAGCGTGTTAAAGGGACATTGTCAACCTTGGCGGTATGTAAAAAAACGGTTAAAATCAACGTAACGAATTTTGTGTCACTGATGGTAAGGCTCAAACGTGCAGCCACATCACCAAACAGGAGATACGAGGAAGGGATTTATGACTCAACTCTTTTTAAAGGTTTTTCGAAAGATAAAGAGAGGACTGTGTTTGACTAAAAAATAATGTGAATAAACTTTGAATGGCAAACACGATGATAACATTCTTTTATTGGTGCACTCCAAAATCCTAATTAAATTTCTCCTTCAAATGTCAAGTAGTGACGGTGCGATTCCAGTCATTCCAGAGTCTTTTAGGTTAGGAAATTACCTACGGTTTTATTTAACTAGTGCGAAAAATCCATCTTTTGATGAAGATTACAAACGATTGAGGGCGAAGTTTTCAAAACGGACTGGATCGTTTTAACAGGGGAAACTGGCTCTATCACATATCAAATTTTGTATTTTAGGTGACAATGTCCCTTTAAGTAACCATACGAAAAGGCGTGATTATACCTGGAAGTAGTGTTAGTTCTCAAGCGTTCTTCACAAGATCAGAGTAATGCACTTTTTTCCGCGGTGACCAAAGTTTGTTTTGCATTTCCTTGATTTGAATGATGAACACTTATTATTGTCGTGTTTCAGACCGGGAGGCCCCCAGGCAGTACTCGAGCTGTCTCCCGATCAGATCATATTCGTGGCGGGAATCGTGACGGTGGAGGACGACGGTCGGCCTCGCGCAACTCTGAATGTGGAAACTCCGTTCCCTGGGTACACCCGAATGATGTTGGCGTACAGAAGCAAGCCGGACACCACCGATGAGCGTAGCCTTCTCAACTTCGAAGTGAGTTGGTTCCCACCATTGGACTGTCATAGGCTATTATGGACTGTTTCTAATAACGCGCGATGTTGTCTTCAAAATGATCACTTCTTTGTTCGTATCTACTGAACATCGAACTGGTTAGCAGAATGTTGCATGCTAAACGGATCCAACCTCTAACGATTGGTTATGATATTTCAACAGGTGGCTGGTCACATAGAAGATCGGGAAGTGGTACTCGATGGTATACTGGTGGTAGACTTCGACGGAGTACAGAGAATCGGCAACACCTTGAATGCGGCATTGGTACTCAAAACCCCCTTCGTCGGCTGGGAGCGGAGTCAACTCACCTGCACCTACATTCAAGACACAAATGACTTGACTGCGCGCGTCTCTGCCTCCAAGAACGATGACATGATTGCATTAGGCGTGGTGTTCGAGAAACTCCAAGCACGGGATATTTTCCAAATCAACACGGCTGTCGACTTTGCCTTACCAGTTGATCGCGTGCGCCAAGGAAGAGTGGGTTTTGGTTTGACACTCGTTGATTCACAACTTGTATCAGACACCACAGTCGAGTGGAAAGGTGAAAAGCTCAATCAACTGTCTATGAACGTTCAGTGTATATACAACGTAACGCATGATGTGTGGGTCGACACAGGTGTCACATTTAAGACACCTTTCAAAAACATGGAGCATTTGGAAGCGCGCCTATCTCTAAGAAAAGACAAATCGGATCTGGCAGCATCATTTATGGTGATCAGAAACGCAACCGAAGAGCTTCTTGGCACGTATCTGGGTAGTTTCAGCGATGAAACTTCCGGCCTATTTTCCGGGAAATTCGACTTCGCTTGCGCTGGATGCCCAGGCTTTGGAGCAATGCTTGACTACCAATCAGCTGTTGATACTTCAAGTTTCAACATAACAACCCGCTGGAAAGAGCAAAAGTCAGAGCTCACGGGCGTCACCAGGTCTGTTGAAAATGGAGGACGGGAATACTCCCTTGGCCTGTTACTTCCAAACCCCGTCCGTAAATACTTCTTGAAAAATGTGTTCCATGCAGACTTCGACAAGAAAACGTTTTGGGATTACTGGGAAGTGTCCCGTGACAACCAGACGGTGAAGATAGACATGTCGTCAGAGTGGACAATCGAATCGCGTGCAGATAACAGCTCATCGTACACCATAAAGGGCGTGGGCAAGGTGACGTCACCATTCCTCGGCTGGGAATCGGCGACAATATCACACCTCGGAACAATTCACGCTTCGGACTCCGTGATTGATATAACGACAAACTTGCATCTACAGAAAGAGGACACAAACATTTTTGTTAAAGAGAGTGGCCAATTTTACAACTGGACCTCCTGGACTTTCCAGCGTGAAATAATTGGCAACAGCGGCTGGTTCTCCCGGGTTGACGAACTCATCAAACTCGATCTGCAGAGCTCATCAAAACAGGCAATATGTAGAACTACCTGGGACGGGAAAACTGCACAGTTGACACTGGTAGACGATCTATCTTCCGACGGAGACTACGAGATGTTCGTGACCGGTCAGTGGTTCGGGCAGGCCGTGCGCCGCCTCTCACTGGCCATGCCCTTTACACCAGCGGCATGGACACCTTCTCTTACCGTACTATACGCCCCTGGTAAAACCGTCAAAGTATATGGAAACATTGCT
The DNA here is from genome assembly GCA_031763405.1 of Balanus nubilus. Classification (NCBI taxonomy): domain Eukaryota; kingdom Metazoa; phylum Arthropoda; class Thecostraca; order Balanomorpha; family Balanidae; genus Balanus; species Balanus nubilus. Next base: position 6,861 of record JARFNZ010046088.1, read on the forward strand.
CATATATCTGCAGAAACTGAGTCACTCATCACCATCGAAACGCCATTCACTGACGTCCTTGTTCTGAAGACGAGCCACGATCTCCGAGGTAGCCATAAGCACGCCATAGTGGAGCTGCTGCACGGGAATGACAAGTATGACATACGAGCGGATATTGATACGAGGTTTCCTCTTAAAGCTAGGTCCTTTTTGATGTTCTCATCCCCTTCCAACTTCTTCGGTTCGAGCACGCTTCACATGAACTACTATCTGGCTGACACTTTTGTGTTGAATGGAGAACTTTCTCACAACGGTCGGAAAGTGTCACTGAGAAGCGGCTTCAACACAGATGAAGGTGGTGTTTACATCCTAACCCCGTTCACAGGGTTCACAGAATTTTCTTTTCTATATACCTTGCTACCAAAGGAAGTACGACTGCGCTTGTCTCACGAGCAAAAAGTCTCTACAGCGTTGTTCTCCGACGAAAGTGACTATAACGCTCTCAACTACACTGCTCAACTGACCACCCCTTACAACGGTTTTGAACTATTTACCATGAGCTTCGTCAGACCAGGCGACAAGTCCTTTTCCATTCAATGCCAGCAAAATCGTCAAATGAAGGTGTCAATAACTGGCACTTACGAACTGTCGGGTCCACAGTCAGATGTTGACGTTGAAATTCGAACGGCATTTGAAGTCCTTCGTAATGCTTGGTTCCAGTTCGGTTACAACCTGCCGAAACCACACGTCATGCTGCTGATCACCAAAGCTGGGGACCACAATGACACAATGAAATTTGAGGCATCCGCCGATCTCAGCGTTGCAACTTCAACAGTAAAGGCTGACTATCAAAACAGTGGCCTAATCTTCAAACCAAGGCTTATCGCCATGACTGCTACATATGACGTACAAGACTTTGAGAAACGTCTTGACATTGAACTACTAGAGGGTGACAAGAAGTTCTCTGTTGAGGGAAGAGCGCAGCTCTCAACCACATCAAGCTACTTGACGATCAACATCGATTCACCAATACCAGATTACGAAGCGCTATCGGTTTCCAGTAAAGCTCTGTCGCTTCCTGGTGGCCCAAAGCTGACCTTTGAGCTCGTCAAAAACAATCAAACCATCGAAGCCGACTTTGAAATCAACATGAACCGGTGGAATGGTATGGCCGCATTTAAAATGAACACTCCGTTTACGAGGAACCGGCATGTCGTACTGTCTGCTGAATATCGATTGCAAAACAATCTAGCTCGCTTCAAACTGATAGCCGAAAAAGACACGGTAAGGAAGACAGTGGAGGGTTCAGCGGAGCTAAGCTACACCGAGCGGGAGAGGTGCCGGGAGACCAAACTGATGGTCGATCCAAACGATTCCAGGCGTCGACCGTGCACGGAAGTCACCGTGGATGCCTCGCTGACCACGCCTTTCCACGATCTGGAGCAGCTCATTATAAAAGGCGTGGCAGGCATTGTCAACACCACATGTCAGGCACAGCTCATTCTTGGTCTTGACGGAAACCAGGTGAAGGCTGAGGCCTATGGCCAGCTCGGGCGGTCCCGTTCCGAAGTTTCCATTCAGATCAGCACACCTCTGGCCTCAGCGCAGACCATCGGTCTCAACGCGACCTACGACATGGAAAGCCAAAGAAAGACAGCCTCTGTTTCCCTGTCTAAGGATGGCCAGCATTTCAAATGGCTGACAAGCGGTACTGTGCAGAGGGGTGCTGCCAATGGGTATATGACCATTATCACACCGTTCGCGACCTGGAAATCCGTTAACTACTCAGCCATGTACGATTTTAAACAAGCTGAAAAACAGATTGATATCAGCTATGAAAGAAACGGGCATAAGCATACCTTCGCTTCTCGAGGATTTTACGACGCGAGTTCCGTTTCTCTGAATGCCGTGACACCGTTCAAAGGTTTCGAAACCTTAGGAATAGGTGGCCAATACGTAAATAACAGAGTGAAACGTGAAATTGGATACGATGCTCACATTAATGAAGATCGCCATCGACTGTACGTGTTGTATGACCGGGATGGCAAGAACAATGTCAAATTGAGATTAAACACGCCCATTCATGGTTTGCACGCGGTTGAAGTAGATTTGAGGCGCCAGTCGTTTTCCGACGGGCTTGGAATCTACTTGGATATGAACACAGATGGAAAGCGAAGTTCTGCTGAAGTACGCACGTCGCTTGCCAAAACAACGATGGGCATTGACGTTGATTTCAAATCCGATTGGGAAGAATTCGAAGACGTAAGACTCTCGGGTAGTGTCAACTTTGCAAAGCGTAAGAAGGCATTCCGTCTGAAGTCGGAATCTAAAAAGCAAAAAATCGAGTTTTTAGGATCTTATGCACTGAATAAGAAAGGAGGAACTGGAAAGCTTAAGGCGAAACTCCCATTTCCAGGCCTTCAAAAAGTCGACGTTAAAGTTAGGGTAAATACCGGGAAGAAAAAAAGGCTGGTGCTGACATACTCTGCGGGCGGTAAAAAGAAGAAGATCATTGGAGACCTTAAGTTTACCGACAACGGTCTCATTATCAATCTGAAAACCCCGTACAAAGGATTCCAACGCATCAAAGCCAATGCCGATCGAACCACTAAAGCAGATGGCAAAGTTTCTGCCGTATTGTCCCTGAAGCGTGATAACCGTGAGATTGCCGTGAATTACGAATACCTATTTTCCATGAAGTCTGGAGATGGCAGTATCGAAATATCCACACCTTACGAAGGATTTGAGGACATGAGGATGTCTTTGATCTACAACAACCGTGCAAAGGAACGAAATATGAAATTCAACGCAAGGCGAAATTCCAGAGAATGGAGTATCGAGACTTCAAGATACTGGACTGCTGGAACCGACGAAACTTCCTTGGTCCTCTCCTCTCCGATAGAATCCATCCGATCGTTGAAGGTGCTTCGTTCCTTTGACATAACAAACATTGCGGCAATGACGTACCACGCTTCATACGAGCGTAACAACAGAAAGTTTGTCATTGCCGGGGAGGGAAACATTCTCAAGGGCGGTCAGCAGGTGACTTTGAAAGTGAATGTGGACACGCCGTTAGATATTGGTAAGCTGAGTGCCAATGTCGACTATGATTTCAGAAGAACACCAAGCAGTTTGAATGCTGCTATCACAGCTGGCACAAAGTATATCAACTTATCGACATCTTTTGGAAAACCATCTGGAAACATCAAGCTCACAACATCTCACTCTATGCTGCCTTCCATTGATATTGTCTACAACGCCTATATTACTGGCTCCAACAAAGATGTTTCAGCCACTGTCACGTTAGCGGACGGCCGAAGGTTGTCCGTCGCTTACAAGATGACAAGTGGGCCCAGTGGTCGGGACGGTTCCATCAAAGTAGAGTATTCGACATACGGGATTCGTGAGCTCAGGTGGTCATTTGCCGTGGAGAAGTCTCGAAGATTGCCCGACAGTTACACTATGAGCGCCAATTACAAGTCGCCTGGCGTGGAGGGAAACGTCGGGTTCGCTGTCATTCCTATAAGCTCGAACCTCCACCGGAACGTCAACGCCAGTTTATCAATCACCTCCCAGCTGCTGACTAAGACCATCGAGCTTGATTCTACTGTCAATCTCAGTTCTTTGCAGAATATCGATGCAGCCGCAGAGATCTCCGTAGATGGCAAGAAATACACACTTGTCGTCAAAAGGGAGGTACGAAGAAGAGAGCGGACATTGAATATATCTTTCGACGGTCAAAAGATCAAAGCTCTGAGGGTAATTGGTCACGCAACTGTAGAGCCAGGTGAGCCGGAAGGACAGAGGAGAATCACCATCACATATGGCATAGGCAGACAGCAAACGTCTCTCACAGGTAAAGTCACTCTCGGCAGCTCTGGCAAATCGGGTTCTCTAGAAGTCGAGGTGAAAAAACCTTCAGGTGGTAGAACTGGAAATAAAGAGACAAGTTTGAAAGCAAATTGGAGTTTCATCCAGCCCAGCCGAAGAATTGAGGCCGAACTTTCTGTTGATGGTAGATTTTATGTTGCAAAGTTCGCTGGTTCTGGCCGCGGAAAGAGCGCCGAGTATGTCCTGGAAGTCAGTTTCCCAAGCATCGAGGTGTCCAGGCAAAAGTCCATCAGCGACGCGATGGTGGGGATATCATATGACTTAAATGACGGCGTATACGTAAAGGTGCACATGGATAAACCGCTTGAGGGAAAGGCTGAAATCACATTTAAGAAATCACGAAATGAATCAATTGTTAAAACACTTCTTGTGCTGAACGATAACAAGAACATATCACCTAAAATCGACAGGCACCAAATTGGAATAAACTACAAACGAACGAAGACATCCACCGGATCACAAGTTCAGGCAAGTTTGGATACTACCGCATTTGATCTCGGTAAAGTCGATGTGAATGCTGACATACAAAGGACTTCTACAAAATCCACCATCAACATCACGTACAGGCGGGGAAGTAAAACTGCTCAGATCTCTGGAGAGATTTCACGATCACCAGGGTCAGGGAGTAGTTCGTTCAGACTTACGACTCCGATCGTTGGCTTCGAAGACGTCAGCCTCAGCGGTGGCTATCAGTATTCGCCGTCTCAGCAGTACGCATTGAACATTGACTACTCCCGTGCAGGCAAACACTTCCGCCTAGACGCATCGTCTGTCGTGTCGATCAAGAAGGCCAAGGGCAAGGTGAAGACAGCCAGCACTGAAACCAGTATTACGATCAGCTCGCTGCTCACAAAGCCAGTCGAGCTTTCGCTCACCGCTGATGTCGGCCTCAAAGACCTGGGCACACCAAAGCAGTCGGTAACTGGGAAGTTTGAGGGAGCACTGAACGGAAAGAAAGTCGGCCTCACGTACAAAGTGGTTCGCGACGAGCATGGTCGACGTATCGCCAGTGCGGTGCTGACGACGCCGCTGAAGAACCCTTACAAGAAGATCGTGCTCAGCAGCGACGTCTCGCTGCACAGCAACAGAGCGGAGCTGAGCGTTCAGGCTGGATCGAGGAAGCTGTCGGCGGAGGTGTCCTGGTTCGCGGGAGAGGCCTCCCAGTACGGCGCCGAGCTCAGCCTCAGCACGCCGTATGCCGTGCTCAAGAGCCTCGAGCTGGAGGTGCGCGGCACACTCAACCGCGACCGCAGCATTGACGTGCTGGGCCACTACCAGCGCAACGGCGTGATGGTGCACATCACCGGGGACGTGCGTCCGTACGCCATCAACCTCATCATCGAGGGTCCCTCGGGAGACAGATTTCGCGTGGAAGGCGGTGTCGAGATCAACAGGTCCGATCGAGTCTACTCTGTGCGCGGTCTGGTGACCTATCTCAGAAATGGCGCATCCGTCGGCGGGGAGGTCACCGTCAAGGCGACCGCGATCAACGACATGCAACTGACCTTGGACCTACAGACGCCGTTGCCCAAGTGGAGACGCTTTAACGTGGTCGTCGCTTACACAGCCGTGGACGAACCCTACAGCAGCCGTGTGATCCGCGTCGGCTTCGAGTCTCCGCAGGCACAGCGATCCGAGATATCGCTGGAGCTGACCAACCGCGGAGGTGGCAACAAGACGGATCTGCGCGCTGGAGCTAGCATCAACTACCAGTCCTACGGGTTCACCTTCGGGACACACATCTTCCGCGACCCCTCCGGCATGAAGTACGAACTGGAGCTGGAGTCTCCCTTTCATATCGACCTGCCGCTGATAGCTGTTAACCACTAGGCTGTGAATGCTGGGGTAGATTTTTGACGGTTTGCAGCTTTGCTAATGAGATTGTTTTATTTTTGCTGAGGTTTGTAGTGGCTTACTTCGTTGATTATGTGCCACTTGTTGTAGTCATTTTTGGTTTATTTTGTTGGTGGTAGCTGCTAGGAGCACTTGGAAGACTAAGAGTGGGGAAATGCATTTGTTGTTTGCACTGCATCTGTTGCGCGCTATGAGCTTTACGAATCGCGGCATTCCTGTCATTAGAGTCGCTTATAGGCATTCCATTTACTCGTATCATTGCTGGTAGCTTAACCCCATTCGCTTTAATGTTCCGCTGTTGATGACTCATGCATTAGGTGATAAAATAAAATGTTCCGGGTCATTCAAATTGTTTTTATTTCTTTGACGCCATGTATCCAACCAAGGAGACCGCACAGAAATGCCACGATTCGAAAATGCATGTTATCACTAACAAGACACGCACGTGATTAGTAGAAAATAGGACGCACACATACTTGAAAACAGTGTCCACGCAAAATACAGGGTGCTCACTAGCCACGGCACAATATCATCATGCTTATCCGAGATTCCACCTCAGAACTAAGTTCAAATCATATCTAAGCTAGTTACGCTTAGCTACCATCAATGCTAAAACACGAAAGGTACGTTGCAACGTTACACTTACCCCCACCATCGCCCCGTTTGTATCGCATCGCATCGTCGACACATTACCTGTCAGCCGTAGTCAAGGAGAGATCATTATTATCAAGGCTAGCTTTGACTTTTAAGCGACTAAATATAAAGGAACTAAAACAGTTTTGAAACTCTTTTAGTTACATTACATTCAGTAAGGGAAGAGCAGTTAGACCATCGTTTTTCCCTCGTCGAGAAGCTTCAAAAATGTATGTTTAACATTACATGGTAGGTAAGGTACATGGTTAGGTAATTTCCCGACTTTGACTTTATTTCAAAGTCAAGAACACGGTCAGGGTACCGAAGTAGGTCACATCACATCACATTATGCATCTTGACGAAAGAAACACATTGGTATAGTTTTATGCACGAGTGACATTAACGATTCAGTTTATGAACTCGCCTTCGGCTCGTTCATAAACTGAATCTGTAATGTCACGAGTGCATACAACGATTTAGTGCATGGCTGTTCTGTAGCAAGATTATAGTGAAGTGCGAATTTTTCGGGAGTTCAGGCTCAGCAGTGTATTATCACTTCCGGGTGTTCATTAACACTTCTGTTAATTAACGGCTCAAGTTAAAGGGAATGTAAGAGTTTTTTCCACTTTGTTGGAGTTAATGATGAATTTAGACGCAGGACAATAAATTGTATAGTAAATTCAAGCCATTTT